>JAWNPY010000085.1:59887-78316 GCA_035078625.1 Scaptodrosophila scaptomyzoidea
CCCCCCCCCCCCAACCAACTGGCAATTAAAAGTATGTTCGAGTACGTAAAGTTTTTTTGGTGGACATTATACTATATTAAAACATAATTAAATGGGGGGAATGAGAATGGGGCATTATCAGTGTTTGCCAATTATGATTGAGCGGGGAGTACGGGGGGAAAATGGTGAAAATGTGTGGGTGGTTATGTGAGTGGTCTGATAAGTGGTCTAATGTGTTTTATGACCTATTAAAATATTATAGAAGAAGAGCAGAGAGCACCGAGATTGTCAAGGGAAATAAATTTTGTGGTTAAGCATTTTTTTTCTAATAGGTCTCATTAAATGACATATTACGGAAATGTTTTGATTTTTTTTTGTTTGCTCCCTGTTTTAATAATTAAGTTTTTACAATTTTTAAATTCCTTCAACATTTTTCTTCAAATATATGTTTGTTTTTTTTTTTTGTTTTTGATCTTTTTGTTGTTGAAAATGATTTAAAATTAGCTAACCGTAAATCTCTACAGATTTTCTACAAATTTTTAACTAATAGATAGAAATAAATATACATATAGTCAAGTCTTTTGTTCTTTCGCCCCTTTTGGCCTATTGACAATCGAAAATTTTCACAATTTAACGGCGACAGCAAAGAACAACGTCGATCTCATATATCGCAACTGATCCGTAGCCAAATCTGTGCATATACATATATATATATCTTTATTTATATATCTTGCCATTAATCTATATATGCATTGGCCGGTATTATATGATTTTTATTTTCTAGCCAATTTGCTGGGCAAAGAAAATACAATTTTATGACAAACTTTGTTTTCTTTTGTGTTCGAAATTGAGAACGACAAAAACAAAAACAAAAATCATAGCAGATTTTCAATAAATTTTCTTTACGGCAAAATATAAAACCTCAAAAAGAATCACACACACACACACACGTAAAATTAAAAGAAACATATGAAAATTTATTTTTCGGTCGATCGAAAAATTGTGAAATCAAAAAAACAAATAAATTAAAAGGCAACAATTTATATATGTGAAAAAATAAAAAAAAATAAAATAAAAATCAACAACGAAAAAAAAAAAACGAATTATAAAATTAAAATAGAAAACAAAGGTTGAAAGAAGGGGAAGCCAAAAAATTATAGGAAAGGGGTGAGGATGGGGGAGCCGCAATGCGCTCTAGTTCCCAGGCACATGACATTAACAATCAAACAACAACAACAGCAACAATCCAAGTGAGTTTTAAAAAACTCTTAAAGACCAAGAACAATGGGCCAGAAACTATGCCAAATTCACAAGACACACAACTAGCAGAAAAAAACAAATAAAAATTCCGTATTTCAAATTCTCAAATTCTCAAATCAAATTCAAATTCTATCGATGTGTGTATTTTTATCGAACAGAATCGCCTTGACACATGTACAACAAAATGTATCTGTTTTTTTCCCCCTCTCTCAGCAGCGGCAGCAGCAGCGTCGACTTACTTAGTACACAATATAATACCTTTTAATTTAATATGCAGCTGACGTTCGGACCGATTCCCGAGACTTTGTAGATTGAACAAAAAAACAAAATGTATATCAACAACATATATTCTAAAAAGCAACCTATGCGCTTCTTTTGTCTCACTGCTCTGCAGCAGCAGCAGCAGCAACAGTTTGGGTTCGAAAATAAAATAAATCGAAATGACAGATCATTAAAATTTACAACAACATCACCATTATTTTGAGATCAGGAGGAACCAAAAAGTATGTAGAGCAGCAGCAGCAGCAAAGATCGCCCGAACCCCCTTAAAAAAAAAAAAAAACAAAATTCAGATATATGCATATATATATAAAAAAAAAAAAACGCCACCAGACAATTTCGAGTTATATTTGTCGTTGTCGATCAGTTTTTATGTCGTTCGATGCCGCCGGCAAAATTTTTATTAGCCTGTTTCCACCAGCAGAGTTGCTGACAAACATTGACGATGAGGCCAAAAAGCAACAAAAAATAAAATAAAACAAGTGCAATGCTAAAGAAATTCAATAAATTTCTGAACATAATTTTGGAATAATTTTGGAAATTTCACAAGTTATAAAGTTTAAAAAAAAGCTGCTTATCCAATTTGGTTTAGAATTTCAATATTGATTTTATTTCAATTTGAGTTGAGTTTTCTTGATCTTAAAATTAATTAAAACAATTTCTTTATCCTGTTTTTAAAACTAAATAGTTCAAAGTTTGGATACTTTTTTTTTGCTTTTTAAATTTGAAATTGTTTTATTTTCCCCATTCATGAATTTTATTTAACTTTGATATTAGGGAATTTCAAGTAATTTTGATTTTATTTCTACTGTTTTGATTGCACTATGAGTTTTTTTAATAGTTTTTTAATTTTTGAATTTTATTTCAACTTTGTTTAACTTTGATATTAAAGAATTTCAAATAATTTTGATTTTATTTCTATTGTTTTGATTGCATTATAAGTTTTTTAATAGTTTTTGAATTTTTGAATTTTATTTCAACTTTGTTTAACTTTGATATTATTTTGATCGGATTATAATAGTTTTAAAAAATTGGGAGAGCTTTCATATTTCTTTTTCAATAATTTCTGTTTATTTCTGTGTTCATATTTTACTCCAATATTTTTTAGTTTTTTGTTTCTTTTGGGGTTAAATAGCTCCTCATTCGTTCATTCATTCATTTCTTCTTAGAAAATTCTTTCCTAAAACTCATAAATTAATAATGAAGGCATTAAGAGTCAATGCGGTCTGTCTCATTTTCTCAGTAAGTAAAAAAAAAAAAACACAAAAATAAATATGAAAATGTGCATAATATTTACGCCCATAATTTTATTTTCTAATATTTTCAACAGCTGAGAACATCAAGTAACACAATAAATATATATGTGCGTGTGTGTGTGTGTGTATAATTGACACTCAATTATTTTAGGGGGGGCTTTGTGGTATTACTGATGTTGTTGTTGTTGCCATTATCTGTGCTACTTAGCAGCGTTCAACTGCCACTTGTTGGCTGCTGTTGCCCAAACACCCGCACACCAAAAAGAATTGAACTAGCTAATAATACAACAACAACAAAAACAACTACAAAAAAAAAAACGATGACGACGAAACCACTTGAGTTGAAATATACAAAAGATTTCCGCTGACAAAAAAAGCAGCAGCAACAAAAGAAATTCTTTTTTTTTTCTCTCTCGAGTAGAAGAAGAAAAATTGAAGCACGATTGATCACATTGATCGTCAGATGGAAAGAAAGCAAAAGAGGAGGAGGAGGAGGAGGAGGAGGCGTATTTAGTAAACAACAACAAACGATGATCAACTCTGATCTAAAACTGTGTTCAAAGTATCTACAGCAGCTGATCTATTTAATAATAATTCAAATATGTTTTCAGCATTATTTGGAACCAAACAAAAAACAAAACAAAAAATAAATGCCATTGAATGTCAGAAGAACTTGTCGTCCATACTTCAAAAAGCCGCATCAGCAGCAACAACAACAACAGCAACAAAAGACAAAACGTTTATAGGAAGAAGAACATGAAAAATCTATGGAAAACAAAGTACGATAAATGGAATGGATCGTTTGGATGGATGGTTGGCATTGTGTGAGAAATTCTTATATTTTTGAGAACATATGTAGGCGTTGCTTGGCGATCAAATCTGAATCTGATTCTTGAATATTTTTCTCTTTTTTGGGTAGCACTTGAAAAAGAAAAGAAAAGACAAAACAAAAAAAAGCTCTTATTGAATTGTGGAAATAAAGGATTTTTGTTTTTGTCCAAGGATCTCCAAGAAAGAACAATCACAAATCACACATGTTTCAGTTAATAATTAAAAAAAAAAGAACGAGAGAAAGGGAGAAAGAAGCAGCACATTTTGCCTACTTAATCAATGTCTGACTGACTAAATGTGTGCGTGCAACATGCAGCAGCAGCAAGAACAACAGCAACTGTTGCTACTTGATTTGATTTACGCCTGCCAATGCTTTATGATTGAGTGGGGCACACACACACACACACACAAAAAGGGGGTTGTTGCAATGGATACAAGTTTTTGTTGCCTTTCGCACTCTGTCGATCGAATAAGTAGAAGAAGAAGATGTGCCTCGTTGTCGGTTGCATTTATATATATATTTATATATTTTTGTCTGTTGTTGTTTTTATTTTTTTTTTCTTCATCATTTTTTTACGTCTGTTGCATTGCAATGAGCCGCATCGATGATTTGCTTTGTGGCAACGGCAAAGGCGACAGCAACGATTCCCTAATATGCCATGACTAGAACTAAAACACACACACACACACACACACACACACACACAGACAGAGAGAAAGAATGAATATTACCTACCAGTTTTTTCCCCGTTTCCCACAGCTGTTGAAATATAAAAATCGTAAAAAAATAGCTAAAAAAAAATAAGGGTCGATGTCGCTCATTTTTTGTAAATTAATTATAAAAAAAAAATAAGATTGAAAATTGCTGGAAAACGAAATGAAATGCTCTCAGCTCATTGAATAAATCAAACTCATTTGCATACAACTGATAAATTATATGGCATCAGGACACACAACCCCGGGCTGACAATTGACATCCTTTTAAAAAAAAAACTAGCCAGATCTCAATACAACCAATACAACCCCCTCCCGGAACCCTTTTCCAGCGTCCAGCAATTGTCAATTGTTCCCAAAAATTTAGGGATGGGCTGGGAGATGGGATTAATAAGAAGCAACCACCGATTCCATTGGCTTTGGTCAATATGCAGATGAGATGAGAAAATATTGGGAGAGAGACTTATGGCGTAGTAAATTAATTGAAAGAGCTTCAACAGAAAGGATATACACTATATAAATGGTGGTAGTGATAATATTGTTTTTGGGGAGGAATCTTCATATATGGAAAGTTATTGGAACTAAGAAAAATATATTCAATTTTAAGAACTAGAAAAATTTTCCAAATCTTTTTATTTCTTATAATTAATGAAATATAAATTCAAACAAAAAGTGTAGAAAGTTTTGTGGAAATTTTAGTATAGGAAGAGTTTTAAAAATAAATCAAAATGGCTTGAAAAATTGAAATTCATAAATTATTTCCAATTCTTTTTTTTTTTTTTTTGTAATTTTACTTTTTTAATATTTACCCATAATACAATAATTTATTTATTTATTTTTTTTAGTATAGGAAGAGTTTTAAAAATAAATCAAAATGGCTTGAAAATTGAAATTCATAAATTATTTCCAATTCTTTTTTTTTTTTTGTAATTTTACTTCTTTAATATTTACCCATAATAATTTATTTATTTATTTATTTAAATAGTTGCAGTTAATTTGATTATAGAAACCAATTGTGGAATTTTTATGAGATTTTCAAAGAAATTGCACTCATTGCTGTGGATTGCCATTTAGAATGAATGTTCGCCTTGATTTAAATGCATTTGAATAGATCAACAAACAACAACAAAGTTTATAGCAGAATTTGAATGTTGATTTTTGGTTTCAATAAAATTAAATTAAACATAAAAAAACAACAACAAACAAAGCGAAATGCAACAAAAAAATAAAAAAAAAAAAGCAATCCTCAAAAACTATTGCAAATCGTAACAAGCACTCAAAGTCAAAGCGAATTATTTTCTAAACCAATTTTCATGTCGTGCCAAAAATAATAAAAATATAAAGAGCAGGCAATAAATTTACAATGCGAGAGTGAGATGGATAGATGAGGTGAGTTGAGGTTAGGGGTTTGGGGGAGGGGAGGGGAGGAGGACAAAGAACTAGCGTGGGCGTGCCAATGTTCCAACGCCGACAACTTTTAGATATATGTGGTATATAAAACAACCAAACAACTTAATTAAAACATCAATAAAAAATTGTAAAAACATATATCTACCAAATACATAAAAGAGATCAAGAAGAAGAAATGAATTGCAATTGCAAAAATTAATGGACAAATTTTTTATAGATGTTCTAATTTGACTATCAATTTTTGATTTTATAAAAGAAGAAATCTTTATAAGCATACAATAATATATATTCTTGAACTGCATTTTATATTCCTTTTATCCCCTAAGCTTCTACGTTTTTTTTGCAAAACAAAAAAAAACAAAAAAAATAAAGAACTGCCAATAATGATGATTCCTTTTTAATGTGCAGTCCTCAGGCGTTGGTCATTACTCAACGGAACGAATGAACGCGAATATAACTTGAATTTGGACAGAGATTCAAACCGGGTATCTTTGGGATTGTCGGTTGGATCATCGCCGAGCTTTTTGCATTGCGCCTCGTATCGATCACAAAAGTTGCCAATATACCGCTTGGTTGGCTGGTCGGCTGGTTGGTTGGTCGGCAAAACTCGGGCTAACTTGAAACTCATCATCATCATCAGCAGCTCTGAGTACTCTGAGGTTTTTTTTTGTTTTTTGTTTTTGTCAAGGGGCGTGCACAAAATGATATTTTATTCAATATCCTCTGCTCACTCGTCAGACGAACGTCGAACGATTTGTCCTTTTCAGGCGTTGTTTTTTTTTGGGTCTGGAAAAACTCTCTGTGTTTGTGTAGGAAATCAAATTGATGAGCCACACATACGCAAGTATCTTTCAAGTTGGCTAGCTAAACGCCTAACCTGAAATTAAAAACTCATAAGATATCGACTGATATATTGAGCTGCACAAATTACTGACAACTGAAGATGAAAGACATACGATGTCTACTCATCTGTTCCGTCCGTTTCTCTGTCTGTCTGTCCGTCCGTCCATCACCGGTAATGAAATTTAACGTAAGAGATTTTCAAGACTGGTTTTTTTTTTGTTGCTCTTTGGGAGTAGAAGAAGAAGAAGATCAACCAACCTACCGACTCAAAATCATCTCCTCTCTCTGCATAGATAAAAAGACAATTAGTTGTTATTAAGTTGTACACTTACAAAAGCCATTTTGGTGCACAATGGAAGTAATATTTTTATTTTTTTTTTTGGTGATAAAAGGTGAATTTGGTTTCATTTGGTATTTTTTCGCTTAAAGCGTTTTTAAAAACGTTGGCTTTCAGAAGATGAGCATTTAATGATATAAAATGACAAATAATAAAGATAATATTGAAATTTCTTTATATGAGAAATATAGGCAAACATTTAAGAAATCAGTGGAAAATCATTTCAAGTTCTTATAAAATTGAATATGAAATTTTATACACCGTTTTTTAAGAGATATCAATTGAAAATTTGTTCTAGTCCTTATAAAAATTTTGCGAGATTTTCTATCTTTATAAATTATATAGAAAGTTTTTTTTTTTAAATATTTTATTTTTCAACTTTATTCTAAATTATTTTTTTTTGGTGATAAAAGGTGAATTTGGTTTCATTTGGTATTTTTTTCGCTTAAAGCGTTTTTAAAAACGTTGGCTTTCAAGAGATGAGCATTTAATGATATAAAATGACAAATAATAAAGATAATATTGAAATGAGAAATATATTTTGGATCGTTTATTATAGGCAAACATTTAAGATATCAGTCAAATTGAATAAGAAATTTTACACACCATTTTTTTAAGAGATATCAATTGAAAATCTTTTTGGGAGATTTTCTAACATTATAAATTATATAGAAAGTTTTTTTTTTAATTTTATTTTTCAACTTTTCCATTTTATTCTAAATTATTTTTTTTGGCAAATTGTCTTTCAGATTTATATATTTTCTAGTTTTATTTTTGTAATTGCTTATTTATTTTTATCGATGGCGTTGACATAAATTACCAACTGATCTCAAATATCAGTCAAACTATTAATAATTAATCATACAAAAAAAAAACAAAAACAAAAACCAACCGGAAAAGGCAAATACAACAATAATAATAATAATAATAATAATAATAAAAATACACACACAATTTTAATAATAATAAAAATTGATCAACAGTCGTTTGAAATTAACAGAGAATTTTGTTATCGCACACACACACACACACACACACACACATAGATGAACACAGTTCATGAACTCAATTTTTAATAATAATTTTCAAATGATTTTTTATTTCACATTATTAGTGGTATGAATAGAATTTTCTACGTCTCCCCCCAATTCCCCTCCCCCACACAATCAGCCCAGTCCAGCCACCCCCATCATTGGTCGCCCACAGTTTAATTGTTCGATTTTCATTTTTTTTTTTATTTTTTTCATTCATTTTTATTTTTATTATTCGTTTTTGTCGTTTGGTTTGGGGGCATTCCATGTTATAGATATGTCTACTTATGGCCTCTCTTGTTGGATCTCTGTGTGTGTGTGTGTGTGTGTGGTTTTAATTTCCGTGCTGACAAATTAATTTAATTATATTAACATATCTGCTGGCAGCGATCGTTCGATTGACTAGAAAACATTTGTATTATTTTTTATGATTTTTATTTTTTCAATATTTCCATCGCTTCATTTTGGACCCTTTTGCTGTTGTTCTTATGACTCATTAGTTGAGTTTCTACATTTATGTATCTTGGATAATTAGCTTTGAAGAATTTCTCCCAGGGTGGCTCGACTAGTAAATTGTACTTGAAACGCTAAAAATTATATGACACACGCCGCCTGCTGCTGCTTCTATCCGATTTGTATCTCACAGTTGATGTATCTACAAAAATCTATCTCTGTGTGTGTGTGTATTTAACAGCTTAACAGGACAACCACCACTGGAAAAATTGTCGCTGCTCATTTCGGCATATGCAAATGACCAGGATCGGTAAATGAATTTTATACTCCGCCATATTTGAAACTATCCAAAAAACACGAAAGGGCAGGAAACCGTAATAATAAAATAAAAAAAAAAAAAATAAATTTAAACCAAAACCAAAAAAGACTTTTTTGAAAGCCTTTTTTTTTTGTATTTTTTGGCCCGGTGGTAGCAATTGCCTAACCGGTTTCAATTTGATTAACGCCGAACCAAAAAAAAAAAAAAAAAAACTACAACCGACAACAACAAAAATTAAATCAAATGAAATGAGCATGAAATGTGCGCTAGGTAAAAACGCATTTGTATCTTTTTTTTTTTTGGTTTTCTATTTTTTTTTTTTGTATCTTTTTTTTATGCATTTGGCAATTAATAATTTTGTGCTGGAGTTGGCAAAAGAATCATTGACAAATTCTGTCAAGTCAGTTGCAAAAAAAAAAAGAAGAAGAAAAGAAAAACCAAACATGTTTATGGGTCAAGTTTATAGTCGAATCGAAACTGACATCAAATCGGTCAATATTCCATACGGAAATGAATTGTGGTCTACTTAAATGTATCATCCATTTACAATATTTAGATTGTAAGTAATTTTTTGTTAATCAAGCAATTTTTTTTTGTGATTTTCAAGTTTTGTTTACGTTTTCAAGTTATTTTTTTTTTTTAAATTGGTTAATATTTTTTTTTGTTGTTGTTGTTGTTTCTTTGTGTATTCTTCTCATTTGCTTGATATTCTCTGTGCCAATTTTATTATTTATTACGCGTACTTGAAAGTCAAATAGCAAAAAAATAAAACAACAACAACAACTGCTAAAAATGAAGTCATAAAATTTGGACAGCTGTCGGTCGAATCAGTCAGTTTCAAGACTCTCTCAAGTTGCTTTTAATTATTTAATAAGCTTTTGTTTTTTTTTTGTTTTTTTTTTTTTTTAATTAGATTTAAATTTAGACTTAGTTTAGTTATTAAAAAAAAATATATATAAATATTTTTCTTATTTTCATTTGGAGTTTTTTTTTGTTTTTGTATTGAATTTCATGCAAGCATGGCAAAAATTTGCCGACGGCCAAAGAAAAACCAAACAAGAAGAAATCAATTTTTCCTCTGCTTCTGTGTGTTTTCTTTTTATAAATTTTCTAGGAATTAGTCAAGTTTTTCAGGAATCACTTTAGCAATTTTAGTGAAATACCAAAGACTCAAAGGGTACAACGATTGATTTCTTATCAACATAAAATGCAGCTGGGTGGGAATATCTCCAAACTCGGCAATTCTACACAAATCTATAAAGAATTCTAATTAAAAACTGTTGCAAACAGCTGTCATTGTGTCTTCTGGAGTTGTCTCTATTGAAGACTCTTTTCTATTCTATTCTTTGTCGTCTGGGGGCCCCCAGTCTAATTAACTTCGTATATGTATAATTTTGCATCTGGATCTCAATCTAGAATCTGCAATCTATATATATATATATATATAGACAGTCTGGTTTATATTTGTTTTTATTGATGAGTGAAAGAGTCTTTTTAGGTGGGTGGTAAAAAGAAGGAGAAGCAAAATATAAACGGAGTTCTTAAGGGGCCAAGAGTCTTTGGCTATGGGCCAAATTGTCGTCTGGGTCCTTAGACATAGACACAGCCACGACAATCATCATCATCATCATCATCATCATAATGTTTTTTTTTTTTTTTCAATAAAGACAAAAATTTAAGCAACTTGACAAAATTATTCAGGCAAAAAATTGCACATTTGTGAATTATTTTTTTAATATTTGTTTTTTTTTTGTTTTTGTATTGCATTTTTGCATTTTACATTTTGTAAACAAATTTTCAGAAATCAATAAAAACAATTGGCCCAGACACGCAAACTCAATTAGTTTTGTTGCCTATTAGCCAGCGAGGGGTGGCGGAGAAGTTGTTTGAGTTGTAGGCGGGCTTTGTGTATTTTACATTTGGCGTGGAGTGCGAGAAAATAAATTATAGTTTTTTTTTCCTTGTTTTTGTTTTCAAATGATATTATTAGGCATTATCTTTAATAATTTTTGCTTGGAACAAAACAAAAAAACCAAAAAAAAAAAATCAGAACATTGAACATGAATTTGAAATTAATTTAAACACACACGAATCAAAAAACAAAAAAAAAAAACAAAACTTAATTTTAATTGAGTTTTGATTAATTTCCTTGATATTTTTAAAAGAAAGAAAATTCTATTGAAAAATATTTAAATGATTTACAGAAAATATTCAGTTGATTTTAAATGCTATCAAAGGTTAAAAAAAATGTGATAAAAAATAAATATAAAAATCACCACAAATTTCACTTGAAAAAAAAAATAAAAAAAATAAAATAGAATGCACCAATTATTTCTTTGTTTTTATTTCAATTCTTTATGAATTTATTTAATTTGATTTAATTTAGCTGCTGCTGCTGCTTCTGCTTCTTGTTCATTTGGCTTTGCTTACCTGTTGCCAAAATTGTGCCAATAAATAAATTTGCTCCTTTTTGAAAAACCAATCGTTGATTGATTGAACAGCCGTCAGATCCATATCGGCTGTCCCAGCGGCTTGTGGCAATGTTGGCTGCATTCGTGGGCTGTGTAAACTTTTGTTGTTGCTGTTGTTTGTTATTGTTTTTTAAGTTTTAGCTTCTTTTGTTGTTGTTGTTGTTCTCAACTTGATCACTGCACTTATTTTTTTTTGATTTATCTTCTTTTTTTTTTTTGTTATTTTTTACGTGCTCAAAAAATTCATTTATTGATGAGGAAATAATTTTTTGCCAATTTGATTTTTTTGCTTTTGAATTTGTTGTTGTTGTTAATTATCACACTCACATACACATACACACATACACATAGATACAATTTATAATTTCTTTTCTTCTTCTTGCCACGCTCACACACACAATGATTAACAAATGTATCTTTTTTTTATTTATTTATTTATTTACTCTTATTTTTGTATATTAATTGAGATACTTTTTGTTGTTGTTGTTGCTGTTGTTGTATGTGTGTT
This sequence comes from Scaptodrosophila scaptomyzoidea, assembly GCA_035078625.1. Taxonomy (NCBI): domain Eukaryota; kingdom Metazoa; phylum Arthropoda; class Insecta; order Diptera; family Drosophilidae; genus Scaptodrosophila; species Scaptodrosophila scaptomyzoidea. Next base: position 71,579 of record JAWNPY010000085.1, read on the forward strand.
TTATTCAAGTATTTTGCTTGATTTGAATATTTTTGTCAATTGTTGTTGTTGTTGTTGTTGTTGCTGCTGCTGTCGTTTTCGTTGTTGCCGTTGTTGTTGCTGTTGCATTTGCAGCTTTGTTGGCGCTGCTTAATTTTGCCATGACAAAAAAAAATTTGTTGCTTCAAATTTATAAATATATAAATTAAGCCATTGTTGTTGTTGTTGCTGATGCTTTGCTTGTTGCTGCTGCTGTTGTTGTTGTTGTTGATGTTGTAGCAGCAAAAATCATTTGACACATGTTTTTGCCATTATTTTTTTTTTAAATATTATTCAATTTATTTTGTTTGATAACAAAAAACTTGAAAAAAAAATTAAGATTTTTTATACACTTTTCTGTTGTTGTTGCTGTTGTTGTTGTCGTTCTTGTTATTTACACACACTTTTCACACGCGTTTAGTTTACAAAAAAACAAAAAAAAAAAACAAATTATTTGATATAATTTATATATTTATATATATATAAAAATTAATAAATTAATAAAGTTAATTTTTTATTAAAGCCACGAATTTTTATTTTGTATGTCAAGTGGCTTGGCCTGTGTCTCCGTGATTTGTTGTTGTTGTTGTTTATTTTGGTGGGCAAAAATAATAATAATTATAATAATAAAAAATATTACACTATGCAACTAATTTCTTCTTCTTTTTCTAGTTGTTGTTGTTGTTCTTGTCTCGTGCTGCTGCGGGCAACTGAACTTCCACCACACATATACAACACACAAGCGCGCACACACAACACACACGGCAGACGCAGACTGTGCTTGTGCTCTTCAAAAAAATGTTGTGTTATTTTGTTTGTGATTTGACGGGGCGCACAGGCGACACAGGCGACGTTGCCAGTCACGAATTCAGTTGATGACTGAAACTGAACAAAAATACAAATACAAATCGAACTCGAACCTAACGAAGCGCCGACAACCCTCACATTGCACGCACACACACACACACATAACTACAGGCAGCAGCAGCAGTGGCAGTGGCAGCAGCAGCAAACACGAACATATAAAACCGAGTTCGCGAACGAACGCATATACGACGAATGCGAATGCCAACAAATAAATATCAAGAGAGAGAGACCCAGAGTGAGTGAGTGAGTGAGTGTATTGAAAGTCACTCAATCGCTGTTGGCAGTGGTGGCAGCAGCAGCAACAGCAGCAGCGTCGCCGCTTTTGATTTCTTTCAATAGGTTTTTGATTTTCATTTGGTTTGTTTGTTTTTTCTTTTTTTTTTATTTTGCCTGAGCATTTTTGTGCGCATTCGCATGCTCAGGAAGAAGACTCCCCCTTCCCCCATCCCCTCACCGCTTGAGCTACTTCTCGTTGGCGTCGTCGTCGTCATCGTCGTTGCCGTTGTCGTTGTCGTCGTCGTCGCCGTCATCTCCACATATTAAAAGTTTTGGTTTTTTTCTTTACTGCTGCTGCTTCTTCTTCTTCTTCTGCTTCTGTTGCTTTGATAACTGCTGTCAGTTGCATGTATTGAAATTCATTCATTCAAACTCTGCTGCTGCTGCGGCTGCCCATTTGTCTCTTTCACTCTTAACTGGTGAACGACAACGACGACGCTTTTTTCTTATTGGGAAAAACTTATAGGAAAATGCTCATTCTGCCGCTGCTGCTTCCTCTTTCTACTTGGCTTGTTCCTTTTTATTTTATTGAGCTTGGGATTGAGTGTAAAATAGGATTTGAGTGCAAATGCAATTGCAGCAGCAGAAAACGGTAAGTTTTATTTAGGCAAACAAGTGATAAATTCTAGGACGGGCAAAGCAAAAGAAGAATAAAAAAAAAAAAATGAGAGATGTGAGCGTGTGAGAGAGAGAGAAGAATTAAGCAAAGCAAAGGAATGCGTTGCAGCATGAGACTGAGACCTCTCAGTCGACGTCGCAGTCACCACCCCCAAACCCAGGCCCAAAACTACAAAAAAATAAACAACCTAAAAGAGAACGTCGAAGCACCTAAAATGAGAGAGGAAGAGGAAGACAGAAAGAGATAGTCGGGGTGGGGGGGGAAGAAGAAAGAATTTAAATCATTGCCAAAAACTTACAGTTCCCTTTGTCTGTCCTACTACCAAACAAACAAACAAGTGTTTAAAACTATAACTCAAATTCAACTCACTCAATTATCACTCAAATTTATCAACTCTACTCTCTCTCATTCTCACACACAAGCAAACAGACAAGCAGACAAACACAACGCAACACATTTCAACGCGCAGCAGCTTAAAGGAGAAGTTTGAGTTGCAGTTGCAACTGAGCAGAGCAGCAGAAATTCTCAGGGGTTGCCACCCACAAAGAGACCAAATTCGAAATATTTCGAACTTGCGAACCAAAAAAAAAAACATCTATTGAGTTGGAAATGATAAAAGCAGTGGAAACAGAAGGGAAAATCTCAAACAGGGAGAAAGAGAAGAATTTGTCTTTGAATTAAAACCCAACAAAAAAAAAAAACATTAAGAAAGTATCAAAAATACAATATAAAATCTATTTAATTGAATTTGAAACCTTACAAAAATAATAATTCTAAAACTAACTGTTAACTACTCTTAATTTTGTTTATTAAATTCCTGTATTAATAAATATCTTTAAAAAAAACCCTTGGACTCAAAAACTCAATTTAGATTTTAAGAATAATCCTTTTCTTTGGATTTTCAAATTGAATTCTTTTTCAAATTCCATGCATTATAATCAAGGAATTAAAACTAAAACCATAAATAGAAAAATTAGAATTCCAATAAAATTGAAAGTTTCTTCAACTTGTTTTCTTTGTTCTTTATATTTTTACTGATCAGCTATAATATATAGAAAATAAAAGTTTCTCCTTAAATCAATTTTTAAAATTCATGGAAATTTAAATAATATTTCATTTTCGTTTGATTTTTCATAGTTTTCCAGTTTCCAGTTCACAAAAAAATTTAAAAAAGAATACTTATATTTATCCTCGTAATATTTAGATATTTTTTAAAGCTTTCTAGTTTTTCTATTTATAATTTTAATCAATCTAAAAAATTAAATATTGTAATAATAAAAGTTAGTTGAATTTTTCATCGGACTTAAAATTTAATTTAAAAAATTATATATGTATCATTATTTATTTGTTATACGTTTTTTTAAATTATATCGAATTAGTTTTTCAGATATTCCTGCTTATATTATGGATATATTTTCAATCTTAAAAATAATCTTATTCTTTTTTTTTTTAATTTTGAATCAAATTTTATTTTTAGTTTAATTTAAGTAGGGATTTTATTTTGAGTTTTATCCTTTTCTTTGGTTTTTTTTTTAATAGGTATTTTTTTCAAAACTATTTTTTTGTTTTCCTAGTTTTTAGATTTTATTTTATAATTAAATTTAAATATTTGTACAAACAATTTCTCATTTTTTTTAAGTGAAAAGTTTAAAAATTAAAGAGTTTCTAGGGAATATTTTTTTAGGATCCTCCTTAATCTTTTAGTTTTAGTTATTATAAGGTCAATGAGTAGGATGAGCCAAGGTTGCCCTCATTCAAAGCTAATTATGAAAAAAAATATATATGTATATGTCTTGGTTCCACTCCACCCCCTATTCCCTCCCTCCCTCCCTTCCCCTATTTTCCTCTCTCTCTACCACTCACTCTCCCACTCACTCTCTCTAAGCTTGAGTCAGAGTCACTCGAAGAAAAAGAACAAAAATCAACACAAAAACGAAAAAAACTTGCTGTGTGTGTGGTGATGCGTTGCCGTCGCTGCTTTCGCTGTCGTCGTTGCCTTTGCTTCGCTCAATTTTCGATAATTCGCATAATAAAAACCAAAACCAAATCGCATGGCTCACACACACACACACACATGCATGAGCAGTTAGTGACACCAATACTAAAACAAGTGTCACAAGGAGAAAAAAAAATAAACGCACACACACACACACACACGAAAAAAACCAATTCTAAGCCCCGCCCCATTTGATTGGCGAGCAAAGCAGCAGCAGCAGCACAGCACACAGCGCCAGACATCGTCAATGGACAACACACTCATACACACACGTGAGAAGTCAGCAGCACAAGCACCAGCAGCGGTAAAGGCAGACACATATGTGTATGTGTGTGGTATGCGCCGCGCAGGTAGCAGCAGAGGCAGAGTCAGGGCAGCAGCGCCAACAACATCATTCATCGAACGAAGGCGACAGCGACTACTATACTATACTACGAAAAAGAAAAAGAAGCAGAAGGCAAAGGCAGCGGGTCGCAGCATCGCAGCAACAAATTTGTGTTGTCTTGCTACTATTGCCATTGTTGTTGTTGTTGCTCTAGGTTTTTTTCTTTTTCCTTAACTTATTACAATAACAACAACGGGCACTGGCATTTTATTTTATGGCGCTCACTCGCTCGCACCAAACGCCATTGAATTGAGCTTAAAAACTGACGCCGCTGTGTTGTTGTTGTCTGCCTCTGCCCCTCATGTGTGTGTGTGTGTATTTTTTTAACAGCTTTTGGCTTTGATTTCTTTTGCTTCAAGTTTGTCTTGTTGTTGCTGTTGTTGTTTTATTATTATTTTTTTTTTATTATTGCGCCTTTTTATCGTTGTGTCGTCGTCGTCGTTTGTGGTCGTCGTCGTGTGTGCAATGCTCTCTCGCTCTCTCATGCTCTCTCAGTTGCGCACGCGCTCGTTTCGGTGTCATCGGTCGAGCTTCCTTCTCGATGGCTTCTGTATATGTTTTGGTTTTGGTTTGGGTTTGTGTAAGGGGAGGGGGAGTCTTTGCTCTCAGCTGCTTCGTTTTGAGTGGAGTTTGTTTTTTTTCTTTCTTTCTTTTTCTCAATTGTTGCTGTTGCTGTTGTTGTTGTTCTTATGCCCACCAACTTGACTGCATAGGTGTAAAAGAGCGCGCACTATGCAGGTGGCAATGCCATTTGGGTTGCCGTTGCCTGCTGCCGACGTCGCTGCTTTTGATTGAAATTATGATTTTTTATTATTAGTTGTGCGTGTATGCGCGCGTGTGTGTGTGTATAAATGTGTGTATGTTGGCCTAACTGTTAAAGTGTCATATTAGCGTTGTTTTTGGTTGGCTGATTCAATGGCAGCGACGTACATTTTATATTTATTTTTTTGTTTTTGTTTGTGTTTGTGTGTGCAGCAAATTGATTTGATTTGTTTGGCATTTGAGTCGTTTTTTTTTTTAGCTGTTGTTGCTTGTTGTTTGAGAATCAGGAGAAGTTTTCATTGAGAGACAATTGTCCATTGTCCACTTTCAGGTCACTTTCACTGAAAGCAGAAAAAAAGACATGTGAGAGTGAATGCCAAATACTTCCATTTAATGCGTTAATTAACTTTAATTAGATGTAAACAGCAACAACAACAACAGCAACTAAAAAAACTATAAACTTGACTCCAAACAAAATCAGAAAATGCATTGCAAAAAATAAAAAAAAACCACACACACAAATACAAATACTTTCCCCTCAATTGCTTGGCAGCAATTAGAAAAGAAAAAGAAGATAAAGAAGAAGAAGAGCAGCAGCAGCGGCAATAAAAATAACATTTTACCGTTTGCCGCTTAAGCTGCAGGATAAACGTAAAATCAACAATGAATGAAAGAATAAAAGAAAGAAGAAGACAACCAGCTAAATTTGTATTTATTTATTTTCTAAATTTAGGGTATAACAAAATTAGCAATAAATTAATAAAACAGAAAAAGAAGAATGAAAATAAAAAAAAAACAACAAAAAACATTTATTTATATTAATACTTACCTATTAAAAATTATCAATTAAATAGCTTTATTTGTGGAATTTTTAAATTTATCTATTAATTTGCTTATTATTTTTATTTATTTATAAAATAATAAATTAATATAAATGTTAATTTCTTTTATTTTTTTTTTGAAATGTAAAAAATATCATTTATCAGATTTAGTGATTAAAAATAATTATTTTAAGAATTGAAATATTGTTATTAAAACTTTAAATAATTAAATTTAAATTTAATCAAAGGTTTTTTTTTGTGGGGAATAAATAATGAAATATTTAAATATTTTTAAAGTTTAATAAATTGAAAATCTACTGTCCAAATTTCAAATCAAAACCTTAAGAATTGACCAAGTTATCGCATTTTTCGTAAACTACATAAATGTTCAAGAAATTATAGAAACAAGTTTATTTAAAGAAATTTCAAATGTAAAAAAAGAATTTAGTTAAAGAAAAAACATTTTTAGTAATTGCAATAATTATAAAAAATTAATTTTTATAATTTTAAAGATTAAAGGTGGATAACTTTAAAAATTTGTAAGTATTTTATGGGATTCAAATTGAATTTCTTAAAATTCTACTTCGCAATTTTTGAAGTTCCTTATAAATTTTATTTTAAATTAATTAAAACCTTAAGAATTTTTTAACTAATTAATTTTATTTTCAATTAAACAAGTTTACCATTTTTTCTTTATTTTTTTTTGGCTTTATTATTTTTCTTATTGATTTTATTAGCCTCAAAAATTCTATTGAACTTTGCACAACAACATTTTGCCCATTTGTAAACATTTCTCTAATCGCTCATCTATTACACAATTACAAGAGTAGCAACAACAACAACAACAACAACAGCCTAGGGGAAAAGAATGAATGACTGCCTGACTGACTGACAAGAGAGTCTCAGTGGCATCGCCTGTTGCTTTTTTTTGGCCCGATGACTGCGATGACGACCCTTGATCCTGAAATTTGCACCACAACAACAACAACAACAA
>JAWNPY010000086.1:0-31906 GCA_035078625.1 Scaptodrosophila scaptomyzoidea
GATCTAGGCGGTGTCCTGTTCGTCCTTTTTACACATCTTGTATATCATTTGAAAGGTCCTCTCACCGTTTTCGTCCATATATATATTTATATATATATTTAGAACTCTAATTGCTCCCATACTGCAATTGAAAAAAGTATGTAATCTTCGGCGCTCCGAAGTTAACTTAACTCCCTCTGAGTGTTTTAATAGTTCATAAGTTCCGGGAATAAATTTAACTTTTTATACACTACTACAAAAGCTTTTGCAATCACGATTGATATTGATATTGTTTTATTTCTTTTGGCGTTTCGTGCGCAAACCATTTATTGTGCAGAGTAAGAAATTACAAATTTTTATAAAATGTTAACACCTGCCAATATAGCTGAGTTTTGTCGCATCTGTTTGCGGCAACTTCTTCAATTGGATCAGCAATGTGTTGTGGATAATTACAATGCCTCAACGCTGCCTCAATTGGCCTATATCCTAAAAAGTTACTTTGGCATTGATGTGTTCACACAACCAGCTACATTTCCTCAAAGCATTTGCAATCTTTGCTATTCGGCCATTGGTCATTTCCAGCAGCTTTGTGCAGTGGCCAGGCAGAGCACAGATACGTTAAAGCAACACGCCCAGTTGGTTAGTTTAGAATTAAACTTGCCCATAATCGTCGACGTCTGCTTATATTTGCTTTGTTAGCGTCTTTTCAGCTGTCTGCTGGTAATGGTAATGTGAGTGAATCAGCAGCAATCGAAGTTACTATAAAAGAAGAAGATATAAATATTGTGGACCCTGAAGAAGAACAAGCGGACGAGAAACGATCGGCTGCCACAGTTCCCCCAAATGAAAATGATTCCTCGAAGAATGATGAAGCCACAATTGCGGATGTTGCTGGCAACAAACGCAAATTGTTGTCTTGTAATCAATGTGGCAAGCAGTCCTATAAATTGCCCTATTTGGAGGCGCATATACGCGGCGTTCACGAGGGTCATTCGAAGCCTTTCCTCTGTCGTAATTGCGACAAATCCTTTACTCGTTACGAGCAGCTGCGTTCCCACATGCGAAACACTCATCCAAGCAGCAGTCATTCCAGCCTTATGGCCGCCAGTGCAATGGATGATGACGCCACAGAGCAGCAATTAATTTGTGATCAGTGCAATCGCAAATATAGCACCAAAAATGCTCTGGGCGAGCACTTGAAGCGTCATGCCCAATTGAAGCCGCACAAATGCGAGCACTGTGGGGTGGCCAAGGTTACTCGAACTGAGCTGCTGACCCATTTGCGTATACACAATCCCGATTGGGAGAAGTTCAAGTGCAATCAGTGTCCACAGCTCTTTCGGCACAAAAGTGCGATCAGTCGTCATGTGCGGGTGGTGCACGAGGGTCAGCGTCGCTTTCAGTGTGGCCATTGCCAGAAGCGCTTTGGCACTCATGCCTCTCAGGTGCGCCATGAACGTTTGCATACCGGTGAGCTGCCGCATCGTTGTGAGATTTGTGGCAAATGCTTCTCAGACTCGGATCGTCTCACCACTCATATGCGTGCCCATGATCGCAAGTCTTGGCCCTACGCCTGTGCTCACTGCTCCAAGCCTTGCATAACGCGTCAGAATTTGGCCAGCCATGAGCAGCGTCACCGTGGAAAGAAGCCATATATTTGTGGCATTTGTAGTCGTGGCTTCCCCACAGACGATCAGCTTAGCCAGCATAAGGAAATGCCTTGTGGTGAACACATGACCAATTCCAATACCAGCAGTGAGGAGCAGGATAATAATAATGAACAAGTTTTAAGCGTAACATGACCAAAATGACCAAAAAAAATTTAAACTTAAGCCATATCGATAGTCAATTGCCAGCAAATTAATCGACTTACAACACAGCGATAAGTCATTGCTTTTTTTTTTTAATATAAATAAAACAAAATAAAAACTTTTCTAAATTTACTGTGACATAATTATGCGCAGAATAATTAATTTTCCTTTATTGAAACGTGTACAAGGCACTTTCAATTTAAATTTACATGGTGCTTGCTGTTATCATTTTTTAATCAGCAATCATCCGCAACAAAAGTGGCGGTGGCGCCATCTATCTCAAGCAAGTTGCACCTCCGATTCCAGCCAAAATAAAAATATGTTGAAATTTCTAAATCAAAGCGAAGCCATCAATGTAGACCAGGAGCTGTTCAATGAATATAAATTTAGTGTGGATCAGTTAATGGAATTGGCTGGCCTTAGCTGTGCCCATGCTATAGCCAAATGTTTTCCCGATGCTCGTCGAGTCCTAATCTGCTGCGGTCCTGGCAATAATGGAGGCGATGGTTTGGTTTGTGCACGTCATTTGGCCTTAATGGATTATACGCCGACCATTTACTATCCCAAGCCCACACCAAAGCCTTTATTTGAAAATTTAATGCACCAATGTCGTCGCATGGAAATTTGCTCGGTGGAACAATGTCCCAATGTGGAAACGGCTTGCAAGGATTACGATTTAATTGTGGATGCCTTATTTGGCTTTAGTTTTAAGCCACCAGTAAGAGCAGACTTTGTGCCGGTCATTGAATTGCTGCAGCAAACCAAATTGCCCATAGCCAGGTGGGAAATTAATTTATAATGTATATAAAATCTCCTAAATCTCCTATTTATTTTTTTATTTAGCGTGGATATACCCAGCGGCTGGGATGTAGAAAAAGGCAAACTAAATGATGGAGACTTTGAGCCACAGCTGCTTATTTCATTAACAGCGCCTAAGCTATGTGCCAAGCATTTCAAAGGACCTCATCATTATTTGGGCGGACGCTTTGTGCCACCGGAATTGCAACGCAAATATGAATTAAATTTGCCAGCCTATCCTGGCAATGAATTGTGCCTAAAATTGTGATTAAATTAAAAGACAACTTGATTTTATTTACAATATATTTTTTTATTTATACAAACGATTATAATTTTTACGTCGACGATCTTCCTCAAAATTATTATTGCGCGCCCATTCTTTAATATTCCCCTTGGAGCGCAACATGGCCGATTTGGAGTCCACATCGCGCATTACGAATGGTGAGAAGCCAGCAATATAATTGTCATCCATGGCATTTGTCTTTGTTTTGGCCACGCGCGAGGGCATCTGCCTGGGCATGGGTTGATCCTCAAACAAGATGGGATTACGCGAATGCTTGCCACCCTGGAACCGAGGCAGACTTTGATTCTTATATTTGGATGTAAGCGGACGTCTTGTATTTATATGTATAATTTGTTTGCCATTCTCATCGAGACTGACGGCCACACGTTTTAAGGTCTTGTTGCCGCAATTGGGGCAAAAGACTTTGGTCATTATGCTGGTGGTCTTGAAGCAGGCATAGCAGCGTAAAATGTAAGTGCGCAAATGTTTTATAATCCGTCCATTAAGGGCAGCCAAATTTAGATTTAGCTGCTTTAACACATTCTGCAGGGCATAATCAGTGGTCATGCAGGCCACTGAGGGTATAATATCTGCTTCTACTTTGCCCTCTAAAGCTTTTTTCGCTTTTTTAATATTCGTATGTGTAATCCAGCCATCATCTCCCACATCATCATCGTCCTTCTCAATTGATTTGGAAGTACTGGCTGCTGCTGCAGTTGATGAATCGTCATTATCACTTTCTTCTTCCTCTTCTTGTTCTGCCACTAAAAGTTGCGAAGTTTGTTGTTCTTCCTCAGCGGATGGCTCACATTTGAGTTTTTCAAATAGCTTATCCAATTCTTCTTGGGTGACATCTTCCTCATCATCTTCCAAGTCTACAGACAATTGATTTGTTGCCACAGCTACAGCTTCAGCTTCACCAGCTTTACCACCTTCTAATTGTGCTTCGATGGCCATTTTAACAGCGTCTTCATCTAGCTTTTCATTGGCTTCTTCTGCATCTTGCTCCATTTCATCCCCTTCATCTTCATCACTCTCGTTGTCTTCATTGCCATTGGGCATAAACCAGCCGACAAGTCTACTGCTTTGTCCTTCTAGCATCTCTTGGGGTTTATCTTTGGAGGCAATTACCTGAGACATTACCGGCTCAGCACGCAGATGAGCTGTGCCCACAGTATCCGCCTCTAGCTCATAGGTAAGAGCAATCACCTTTAAATCAATGCCCGAGAGGCTGGCATAGTCACCGGTCTTTTTGGCAAAATCCACGCAATGTTTAATGCTTTCCGGACGTGGTTCACGCACTTGCAGATCAAAAGGCAACACACACAGACGACGGATCTGGCGACGATTGCGTACCTCGGCTATGACATCGGGTACGGTTAAAATATTGGCAGCATATTCCTACAGAAATTCAAATAACATGAAAAATTAAAATTTTAGTTGCATTTGCATTTAATAATTATCAAGCCATATACTCACATTTAGCGGCACGGCATTAATAAAGGCCGTAGTATCTGCTATTAAATATTTAATTTTCTCTTTTGTTTCACTCATTGCGCATCAGTAATAATATAAATAATAAAAATAAATGCAAAAGTTCCACACGTGCTGAAACGATAACAATAACGATTATTATTAATCGCTATAATTTTTTTAAACTCAGTAGCCCTCGAAATTTGTGGCAACACTGCCAATTGACAGTTCGCACTGTAATTCATTTGGAATACTAACAGTCATAATTTAAATAAATACATGAACAATCACACATAATTTATTAAAAATTATTTATAGCCAAAATGTCGCGCCGTGAAAGTGCAACCGCTTTGAAAAAGGAGAAAGATAAGGCTACAACAGGATCTAATGCAGCTATTGCCGGGGGCTCTATGCCAGCTCCAGGAGCAAGTTCTGGTCAGATCCCAATCTCTGGGGCTGTTTCGGCCGTAACTTCCAATACGATGCCGCCAGTGAGTGGGAGTGGAGCAGTGACAGTCGTTCAATCTGCGAGTGGGGCGGCAACGGTAACTAGACTGGACACTGATCGTCCCTCGTTGACCTCACCCACGGGATCGCTTAAGAAGGGGACTGCCCCGAAGCCAACGCAAAAGATGTCTAGCTCAATACTTCCACAGAGTGGCGTCATCAGCCCCGGATCCGTTGATAGTGATGTTATTGTAGTTACACCTGAGATTGAACATACCGAAACTGAGGCAGCTAGCGATGTGGCTATTTATAATACCTTTAGTTTTGGGCCCTATCTATTGAACAAGTTTCCCATTACGGCCATACGCTTTATGATTGATGAGCAAATGAATCGAGTACTAAAAGGTAAATTAAACTTTAATTTCTTATTTAACTACAACATAAAGTTTAATTTTTATTTTTAGGCAAATCTTATAGTGCCGCCGAAGCTTCAAAATGGGCCCGAGAAATAGCCGATGAGAGTAATTTAAAAATGAAAGGACCACGCATTGCGGAACGCTACAAGCATGTGATTAATGTGATGCTATATCAAAAAGCCGGAGCCGGCTGCTTCTACGGGGCTCGCACAATTTGGGATCAAGTGACCGATAATTCTGTCACAGTGACTTTTGAAAATCAAAGCTTGGCCTGCATTTGCACAGTTTTTGGTTGCTTTCAATATTAGCTATCAAATATATTACACAATTAATTATACATTTTTTTTTTATAAATGCATGCCATACAACTGAAATGCAAATCATAACCATACCATTTTTTAAACATAATAAAGTAAACTCATAGAGTTACTATGTATATGAGAAGTGTGCAACAAAATCAACAAAAAAAATACGTGTATTTATTTTAATTTATTAAGCCGCCTTTGGGGAACTCAACAAATTTGCTAATCGATAATAGTCAATCGAATATTAATTCGGCGGTAGACCAACAGGTACATTTTAAATTATTTTATTTTAGATGAGAGTGCTGTGTTTTTTTTTTTTTTGAATAGATAAAAAACTAGTAGAGAAATTAAATCAGTTAGACAAGCACAAGCAAGCAAAGAGAAACAAAATCCCAAAATCGACATTAAATTGAAAATAAATTCAGTTTTTCGTTATTTTTTTTTTTATTTTTTCCTGTGAATTTGAAATTAAAAATGGCTGAACGCGATGCTCAAGCTTACAAGGCCAAATTAGCCGAACATGCCGAACGCTATGATGAAATGGTCGAGGCAATGAAAAGTGTGGCCCTCATGGACATTGAGCTGACCGTGGAGGAGCGAAATCTTTTGTCTGTGGCCTACAAAAATGTGGTTGGAGCACGGAGGGCTTCGTGGCGCATCCTCACATCGATTGAGCAGAAGGAGGAGAACAAAGATAGCGAGGATAGAGTAGCATTGATTAGAGACTATCGCCTTTCTATAGAGAAAGAGATGCGCGATGTTTGCTCGGATATTTTAGCCGTGCTCCACGCACATCTGATTCCTTCGGCCAATAGTGGTGAAAGCAAAGTATTTTACTACAAAATGAAGGGTGATTATTATCGTTATTTGGCTGAATTTGCCCTTGGGCAGGATCGCAAGGAGGCCGCCACGAGTTCACTGGAGGCTTATAGGGCCGCCTATAATATTGCCCAGAATGATTTGGCCCCAACCCATCCAATTCGTTTGGGCTTGGCCCTGAATTTCTCGGTCTTCTACTATGAGATAATCAATTCGCCAGAGCGTGCTTGCCGCTTGGCCAAATCTGCCTTTGATAATGCCATTGCCGAGTTGGACACTCTGAGCGAGGAGAGCTACAAAGATTCCACACTTATTATGCAGTTGCTGCGCGATAATCTTACATTGTGGACCACCGATATGAACAGTGACGAAGCTCAATCAACCGGCGATAACGAACAGAAGCAGGAGTTGTCGTCCGAAGTCGAAGATACGGATCAGGATCAGGAGTTGGCTTAAATTAAGTCAGTATAACAAATCTAAAAAGATAACAATAGCAGCAATTTTTAAAATACAAACACTGAAATTAACAAACGAAAGGAACAAAAAACAACTTTAAAAATTTATAATTCTACAACATTTGAAATTTTTTGCATTCGAGAAATAAACAAATACGAATTATAAATATAAATGAATTTATATTTTCATTTTACTTTGTTTGGAGCACCATTCTTTTTTTTTTGTACAATTTTGGAACTCTGGAATCTTAGTATGCCATGATTTGTGGTTAACTTCAAAATTTATTGTCACAACACATTTGTTTTATAAAACATCTGTTTAGCTAATTTTGTTGTAACAAACAAAAAAAAAATATAAAAATTACACACATCAAAACCAAAATTTGGCAATTCACTTCTAAATTCAACCATGTCCAGTTTCACACCCAATTCAGGTGAACCTTTGGAAGAATTTGTCACTCTCACCATGGAGAATGTGGCCAATCAGTGCGATATTATTTTGGATGCCGTTAAGCCCAAGCGTAACAATTTTTATACCGTATCCGTTTTAATTAGCGCCTACTGCGGCCTACTCATTTACCGGGCCTATCGCAACCATCGCGCCAAGCAGGAAAGCGAGGCAAAAAAGACGGTGGAAATAAATTCCGAGGTGCACATCATTGAGCAAAGTCCATTTGAGGATCTACCTGTATTTGTTGAGCCCAATCCAATGCCAACTTTATCTTTGGGGGTCAAACGTTTCGTAACCGAAAACGAAAATAAGCCCGATATGGATGATGAGTCTAAACTTGATGATGAACTGGAGGATGAGGCTGAGGATCTGGAACACACTGAGCGTGAACAACCATTCATCAATGTCATTTAAGACAGAATCGCCAATATTGGTAATTATCTACATATATATTCCAGGTTATTATTGCTTAAAGAATAATTATTAATTTTAGAACTTAGCACAAACAGATGGATGATAATGAAAAACTGGACAGTGACACAATTGCACAACTATTTGAATTAATTCTATAAATTTTGAACCGGCAAAATTAATTAAATAAAGCATCAAAAAATAGTTATTCAGACTTATTTTATTTAATTTTTTACTTTAGCTAAATGGCACCTAAAAATATGCTACGATAGAATTAAGCGTACAAATTAAATGTGTAAATTTGGGTATTAATAAATTTGATTTTCTGCAATTATTTAAAGAACTGGCAGTGATAGAGAAATACAAATCACATTTCTTGACTCTACTTGACGTCCTCTTTCGTTTGATACCCCATTTGTCCATATTAGTGCAGTGTTGCAATATCATCAAATTTTGCAGTCACTTGTAAGGATTTTTTTTGGGCACAACAGTTTTTAACATATATCCCGAGAGCCACTTGAGATGCTGGAATACAAATCACATATTCTGATTTGTCTAAACATATCCTTTCGTTTGATATGCCATTTGTCCATATCCTACCATTTTTTCGTAGGAAAAATCAACAAAAACAAATTCAGTAAAAAAAGCCGAAAATTAGCTATTTTCACCAGGAAGAAAAGGACCTACAAGGATAAACGGCATATCAAACAAAAGGGAATTTTCAGGGGAGTCAGAATATGCAATTTATATTTCAGTATCTGAAGCGGTTCTTGAAATATATGCTTAAAACTGTTGTACCCCAAAAATAACTTTGAAAAATTGTTGCAAATTTCACAATTATAAAAAAATGCACTAATATAGACAAATGGCATATCAAACGAAAAGTAAAGTTCAGATGAGTCAGAAAAGGAGATTTTTTTTTTTTGTATTCTAAGTATGCCTTGAAATTTACATCACTTTGAAGTCGTAAAGTTGCCAAGCTAACCAAAAATGTTCAGTCTTAAAAATCATTTGTTTGAGAACACATCTCTCTAAATATTTTTTTCTTTTTTCTTTATTTCGGCAACACACACATTTTAAAGACCGTGGTATTTATATGTAAGTATAATAAATGATTTATTTATTATATAAATAAACTATAATTATTATTATTATTGCAGGCTCTTGAAGGCTTGAAAATTTGCAGTAATTTATATAAAGTGAGTATAAATGTACATTCAAAAAATAAATAGTAGGTTCCTAGTAGATAATTGCAAATAAAGTAATATGTTAAATCGCTACAGATTCATGCATTTAGAGTGCAAAATATAAGAAAACTATGCGTTTGGCAGTTAATAGAAAATTTGAAAAAAAATTCATTGCCTGCTATTGTAGTTGGTTTGAAACTTTTATAATTAATAATATTTCCTTTATTTTTCATAACATTATTTAAGTCTTTGTTTGGTATGAGTCTGAATATGCCTTCAATGAAATTGACACAACAACTTGTAGAGACACGATCAAAGTGCTCTGATATTCGACAAGTGAAGAAACTGAATGCTTGGGGAAACGACTTGGAGGACATTAGTATTTGCTTAGATATGCCCAATTTGGAGATATTGTCACTGAGCGTTAACAGAATTGAATCTCTTCAAGCTTTAAAGAACTGCACCAAACTCAAAGAGCTCTATTTGCGTAAAAACAAAGTGAATGACTTCGATGAGCTGCAGTTCTTGAAAAATGCCAGGGAGCTGAGTACTCTGTGGTTCGATGGAAATCCCTGTGCGGAAGATGCTGGTAGTAATTATCGTGCAAGCGTCTTAAGAATATTACCAAATTTAAAAAAACTGGACAACATTCAAGTCACATCAAAGGAACGAGCAGCCGCTTTGAGGGATCAACCTTTGGAGCGAGATATGCGCAGTGAACGCGCGCGTTATACTGAATCCAGTGAGCTGTTGAGATCACGGACATTGGTGCGAGAAGAAAACGACTGGCGTCATAGCCAGTCACGTGAAAGATTACCAAGAAGCTCTACAACTGGTAAGCAGTTGAAATTCTTTATTAAACAATTTAGTTGCTGAAATAAGCCTTTCTTTAGCGAGATCGCGTTCATACGAAAGGAACTTGCATCCAGTTGCCTTATCACGTTCATATGAAAGGCTCTTGCCACCAGTTGATTCTTGTCGTTCATATGAGCCGAATATGCCTCCAGTTGGCTCATCATATTCATATGCACATCCGCGTGCATCGAACTTGCATCCAGTTGCTGCCTCATCACGTCCATCACATGCAATGAACTCACGACCAGCTGCAACGAACTGGCATCCATTAGCTGTTACCTCATCCCGTCCTCATGCAATGAACTCTCACCTAGATTATACATCGCGCTCATTTGAAAGAAGCACAAACGCACGATTAATTGCTTCGTCCCGTTCATACGAAAGGAACTTGCAAGCAAATGGCCCATCCCGTTTATATTCGAATGAAAGTGGAGCATCTGTATTCCAGCCAGCACCATCTATAAGAAATACGGCTCGGCAACGATACTCAAAGGTTTTATCTTCAACATTGATTCTTTTGGATGAACTGGATGTATTTAGCTTGGATGTTTTACATCGAGCGGTTCAGGCCCGAATGTATAGGGACTAAATATATGAGAGCTCTCCCAGAGTCTGTCAACTTAGATCAGTTTAAGTAAGTGAATATTAAATGCTATTTAAAATTTACCAAATTAAATTCATTTGTTTAATGTTAGGTTGAATGATAACCCTGGAGGCTAAATACCAATCATTTACCTGACTTGACCTTCTGAAAGAAATAATATATCCATTCTGGAAATCAACTGAATATAGTTTCCGAGACTCTTTGGATTTACCTTACCGTGCCGTGCCAATCCATCCAAGATTTACTTAAAATGATTGATCCTCAATCATACATTGATTGATTAGCTCAAATTCTTTTAATCAATTCGAGCATATACCATTAGATAAACAAAAAAAAAATAGCCATGTACATATTTACGAAAATTCATTTATTAAGTAAATTTCTTTTCGAGTTTTTCCTTAATTGTTTGTCTTTTTTTTTTCGTTTTGTTTGTTTTTGTTATAATTTACATCTTTCAAAATGTTACAATGGTTTTCTTTTTGCTGGGTTCGTAATTTTAGTTAGCTTTAGTTTGTCGGTTTCTTGGGGGTGGGAAAGTATTCATAAGGAGCAAGTTAATTGTTGAATTCTTTTTGAATTTGTTATGGTTGCTTGGAGTTTTTTATTTTTGTTTTTGGTTTTAAATGCATATTTTGAGTAAGCATATTTTATAATATTGTTGACATATGTATATGTATTGAGCTCTAAACATTTCACATTGAATTTACACACCGAAAAAGAGAAACCATAGCATCTAAATACACTGAGTAATAAATTTTAAATATGTAGTTACATTTAGGCATTTGAATTTTAATTTTATTATGTTTTTTTTCTCAAATTTATTATTTGTTTTTTTTGTGGGGTAATATGTGTCTAGTTTAGGTATACTCGTATTGGGTTTAATTCCTGGACTATTTTGGTGGATGCCAAATGAATTCGTTTAATTGGCTCAAATTGCACGAGAAAAACGTTTCATTTAAATTTTAGCCAAGCGATAGAGAACTATAATTATTTCAATTTTGTTTTTAATCCAAACAAGCTTGTTTTTGCATTTTTCTCGTGTGTAAATTAAGTTCTATTCTCTGAGAATATTATTATTACGAGTATATAAACCCAATTTCTATAAATTTAAAAGGTATACAATTATTTATATTAATTTATTGTTTATTTTGGTTGTCTTATGGCCGATCTTTAAATTAGAGTTACGCAGAGCTTCGAGTTTATTGCCTTGACAATTTTTTAATTTAAATGTTTACATTATACAATATTATATTTTTATTTCATTATTTTTGTAGCAGTAATTTTGTTTCTTTTTTTTTTGTATTTTATTTGTATAGGAAACAACAAAAATGGACGCAAAATAATGTTTATTATTTGTTCTTTGTTTTTCTTTTTAGAAATATGCAAAACGTACACTTAAAATAAATGGTAAGATTTTTTCATCTTTTTGTTCCATTTTTTTTTCTCTTGTTTTTTTTTTTTATTTTTGTTGTTAAATATAAAATACGTAAATGCAGCTCTAAAAGTTGATTTTGTTTTTTTTTTGACATTTCCCTTTGCTCTCTGTGCTGTTTTTTTTTGTTATTATTTATTTATTTTTATATATAAATTTATATTTTGTTTCAATTACATTCAATAACACTTCTATAGAAATATTCAAAGCTGAGGTAGTTTTTTCATTTATGTAAAATATTTTATTTTAGTTCCATTTTTTTTTATTTAGTTTTGTTTTTGGTTTAGTAACGCCGTTTCATAGCTGTATGTGTGTATGTATATGATTATTACTTTTTTTAAGTTTTTTTTTTTAAATTAATTCTTTGTTTTATTTTGTAGGTATGTATATATCGTATATGTCTATATAAATGTAATTACACGCATTTTTTATTTTATTTATTTAGTTTTTTGCGAATTTTGCACATTCAAACATCAAATTCATTAAATTTAAAATTTTTATTTTGCGACATTTGAAAAAAATTATGTATTCCCCTAAAAATTAAATTAAATATTAACTGCCACTTCGTTGTCGATTAGGTAAGCGACTCTTTAATTAGGCCTATCTGAACCTGAGCGTTAAAGAAGAGACAAAAGTACAGCACCGTCACCGTCAGCTTATCAAAGGTTCAAACATTCCTAATAAACGAGACTCCATTACTTTTATATGGGATTTATTTGTATTTTTACTCGAGTTCTGAAACACATTGGGCACGACTAAAATAATAATAATAATAAAAATATAAAGAAACAACTGAAAAACAAAGCATACAAATAAAATAAAATTCAACACAATTTTGGTTTTGTTTTGTTTTTTTTTTTTGTTTTTTAATAAAATTTTACTCTTTTTTTGTTATATTTATAATCTTTATATAGATTTATATATGTGTTGGTTTTATGTATTAAAAAACATTACTCGTTTTCTTCTTTACAATTAAGATTAATGAACTTAGATTGTAAAATGTAGACAATGCAAAAAAAAATTGATTTCTTTTTTCTTTTCAATTAAAATTAAACATAAGCAAACATATATATATATATATTTTTATAGTAGAGTAGTAGTAATTTAAATATATGTATATTTAACATATTGTGAAATATTATTAAATGTTTTTTTTTTGTTTTTTTAAAAGTGTATTTTTTTGTTTTTAATATGTTTTTTTATGCTGCTCTCGTCGTCATTAAATAATTGTACATTTTGTGAAATCAGCAAACGGTTTTTTATTATAAACTACTATCACACAGGCAAACCGATTGCTGAATAAAAAGGATATAAATGGATGGAGATGGATGATTGTAGATAATTGTTGATAATTAATGATAATTGAACAGGAAGAATGTATGTATGTGTGTATGTATGTATGTATGTTTTGTGTTGTACAAACAAAATGACGCCATAAAAATAAAAAAAGGTGTTTAAAATAAATTGGAAATTAATTGGGACTTAATTAAAAAAAAAACAAAAAGAACAATTGTGTGTGTGTATTTTTTCTATTTTGTTTGGAAATTGGGCCAAATCGATAAACGGTAAATTATTTAAAATTGTTGTAACTCAGTCTCCAGTCAAATTACCGTAAAAATTTATGACAAAACCAAAACAAAATCAATGAAAATATAGAAAAAAAAAGTGGATAGAAAAATTCATTAATTCCAATGTGTTCCATTTCAATTTTTAACTTTTTTTTTTTTCATGCACACAAATATATATATTTAAATATTTCTTGTTTTGTTTCGTTTTTTTTTTGTTTTTTGTTTTTTTTTTGTTTTAAAATGTATAATTAGGAATTTACTTTTAGGGGCTTTGTATATTTATATGTAGGTAATTATTATTTTTTACTTTATATATTAGGTAGGTATATTTTTTTATTTTATTCATTTAATTTTCATGTATTTTTTTCTTTTTGTTTTGTGAATCTTTTGCTGCTGCAGACAAAGTTTTACATTTGACAGACATTTTTTTTGTTTTTGCTTAAATGCTAAAAAGAATATATGTATGTATGTAGTAGTAGTAGTAGGTTTTTCTTTTTTGTTTACTTGTATTTTTGTTGCAATTTGCAATTTATCCAAAAAATTTTATTTCAATTTTGTTTTTTGTTGGTTATGTTTTCATTTTCTTACGCGTGTAATTGTGTTTCACATTCCATAATGTTCCGCTGCTACACTTTCGTTTTCTCTGTTTCTTGTTGTTGTTGTTGTTGTTGTTGTAAGTCTGTGTGAGTGTGTGTGAGAGTGTTTTTTTCCTAACACTTTTTGCTGGTTTTGCGTCCAATTTTTTCTTTTTTATATATATATTTTATTTTTTTTTTTTAAACCAAAAATGAACCCCCAAAAATAAATTTATATTTCTCTGCTCTCTGCTTATATTATTATTTTTTTTTTGTTGCATATTTTTTTGTTGCTGCTGCTGTTGTTGTTGTTGTTGCTGTGAGTGTGAGGCTTCTTTTTGTTAATTATTTTCCTTAGCTTTTCTTGGGCTATGTGCCTGGCTCTGTTGTTCTGCTTCTTCTGCTTGTTTTCTTTATATCGTTAAAAAAAATGTTTTTTCTTTTTTTTTTCATGTGTGCCTGTTATTATTATTTCTTTTTCTTCTTATCCCTATCTCTCTTTCTCTCTGCTCCTCATTCTATCTGTTTCCTTTTATGCTTTGCCTCCTCCTCCTCCTCCTCGTTCAACAATAATAATAGAAAAAAAAAAGAATAATAACAAAACAAAATAGGAAATTTACGATAGAAATTAACTTGATTTGTACTCACGATGTTTTGTACCACTAAAAACTTTCATGTAAATATATATTTTTTTTGTTTTATCTCAATAAATATAGTAAGTGTATATAAAAAAATATGTTTTTTTTTTGCTTTTTTCAAATTTTCTTTAAAAGAGAGTACAAACACTTTTTTGTTTTTATATTTTAAAATAAAAAATTCATTATTTTTTAGTATTTAAAACAAAAAAAAAAAAAAAATTAATAATTAGTTGGAGCAAAGCAATCTGTTGTTGTTGTTTTTGTTGTTGTTGCTTAAATCATATGTCAAAGTACTTTTGTAGTTTGGTGTGCGTGTGTGTGTGTGTGAG
This sequence comes from Scaptodrosophila scaptomyzoidea, assembly GCA_035078625.1. Lineage (NCBI taxonomy): Eukaryota > Metazoa > Arthropoda > Insecta > Diptera > Drosophilidae > Scaptodrosophila > Scaptodrosophila scaptomyzoidea. The sequence continues at coordinate 14,837 of JAWNPY010000086.1, forward strand.
AGTGTGTGTGTGTGTAAATTTATATTTATAAAAAATAAGCATAATATAATAGAGATTTTTTTTGTTTTGTATTTTTAGTTGTTTTTTTTTTTGTATTTTAATTTAATTTTTTTTTTGTTTTTTGTTTTTTTTTTTTTTAAGTAGTTTAAATAGTGTTTTAAATTTAAAAACGAGTTTATCACACCTTAAACGTTATCAGTACTTGGCACAACTTACAACACAAAAAAGTCATTGTTTTTTAAAAAAAAATTAAGAAAAAAAATTAAATTTTAACTTTATGAGTGGAGTGTGTTTGATTTTGAAATGAAAACTGTTTTGAAAATATTGCTGTTTTGAGTGAATTAAAAAAAAAAATTGTTTTATTTTTTTGTCTGTCAAGTTAAAATTTAATTTTTCATCAACACTTTTTGCCTTTACTCCATCCGCTTTTTCTACTCTTCACTCTCTCTCTCTCTCTCTTACTTCTCTGCCTGCTAACACTTTCTGTTTCTCTCTTTTAATAACGATATAAAATAGCCTCTAAATACTAAAAAATAATTTCAATTTGCTCTTCTTCTTCTCTTAACTTTCTCATCTTCATTATAATCATAATCAATCATTAATTCATCATCATCATCGTTTTCAACGCGCACGCACACACACATTTTCATTTTCATAATCATTATCATTTCGTTTTATATGCAATTAAATTTAATCTTTTCTTGTATATATTTATATATAGTATATAAACCCCCTAAGAGCATTAAATAGTTAGTTAACTCAACCACTCAGCTCTTTCTCTTTCTTCTTTTTCTTTGTTTTTCGAACATTTTTCAGCATTTGGAATTTTTATGCAAAAACCAGCAAAGTTTTTCAAAAAAAAAATTGCCTTGTTTTTGTTCTTTGTTTTAGGGAATTTTTTAAAAAAATTCCTAGTTAGTTTTCCCTCATCCTCTTTTTTTTATATAAATAAAATGCTTAAGCACATTTTTTTTTTTGTATATGTATATAAATAGTATTTTTTTTTTGTCATATCTCACAAAAGTTTGTTTTATGCTTGACAACTTTGGACATTTCAATTTCAAAAAAAAAAAAAATTATTAAAGAAAAATTGTTTACAAATAAAATGGTTAAAAAAAAAAAATAAATGTGTTTCTTTATAACAAATTTCACGACATTTGTGTGGGTTTTCCTTTTCTTTTTTTTTGTTTCTTTAGTGTTTAATGCCTAGCATAATTTTATTTGTTTTATTTTTTTTATATACACTTCACAGTACTCTCTACACAAATATATATAATAGTAGGTAGATTGATAGTATTAAATGCGTATTTCAAAATTTTCCAAGTTTCGTTTTCTTTTGTTTTGGTTGACAAGTATTGAATTTTCTCTCTTTCTGTCTCTCTCTCATTGAAGACAACAACAATAGCTGTGTGTGTGAATGTAAATTAACTTGTTTTTTTGATATGCCTTGTTGTTGTTGTTGTTTTAAGTTTGTTGTTTTTTGCTTCACTTAAAATCTAACAATTTATTTTATAAGACTTTGTCTGTGTACATATTTTTTTTTTCTTTCTTTCTTGTGTCTGCGCTGTGTTTGTAATTATACAAATTACTTTTTATTTTTATTATTTATTTTTTTTTAGATTAAAAGTTTTCATTTCTTTTTGTTTTTAGTTTTAGAAGATAATGCACTTACATTGAGGTATTTTAATTACATTTTCAATCTTCTTTATTTTTTTTTTAATTTTGTTTTATTTTGAACAAAAATATAAGCCTGGCCTGGTTCTTTTTTTTTTCTTTCTTTTTTTTCATTTTTGATTGAGAAAATTTTGAATTTTTTGTTGTTGTTGTTCGTTGTTGCTTGTACGAAATTTTTGTTGCCGAAATGTTGAATTTTTTTTGTTTACTTGTTTGTTGTTGTTGTTGGTAAATTAATTCTGTACTATTATTTTAATTTGCTCTATAATAATAACAAAAATAATAATAAAAATATTTATATATTAAATATTTATGGGTTTTTTTTTATTAAATGAAAATAAAAACGCAAAAAAGAAATTTAAATCAAAAAACGAAATTCTTCACTTTTTATATATGTAAATCTAATTAAATATTTTTCTATTTGGGACAGAGTGGGGCGTTGGGGGGTAAGAGGGGTGTGGGGGGCTATTGTCTGAGTTTGGTTGTAGTTGTTATTGTTGTTTGATTGTTTGTTGCTCCAATTCAGTTACTTCGGTTGTATTTAAATTATTATTATAATAAAGAGTTTTTTTTTCTTTAATTAATTTCTTCTTTGTTTTGTTTTTGTTTTTTTTTTTAAGGCTTTTTCCTATGAGAGACAACAAAAATGATAAAATATTTTCAACTATGAAACGATCGATCCATCTTCAAAGTGGATTATAAACTGTTAAAACTACATATACAATAAGTAATTGTTTAATTGTTTTTTTTACAACATTTTATAACACTTTTGTTTAGTTTTCTTTTTAACGTTTGTCAACACACTCACGAATTTCATCATCATCATTGCTCTTTGGCTTCATTTTTGTTTTTCTCTTTATATATATGTATGTATTTTTTTTTAAATAAATATTATATAAAATTAACATTTCAGCACCGTTTTTTCTCTCCAAGGCAAACTCTATTCAACATTCTCTCTCTTTTTCTTTGTGTTTCTGTTTCCTTTCCATCTCTCTCTTTCTCTTACGCTCTTTGAACTTGACTGTTATACAGGGCAACTGTGTATAAGAGAATATCTGCTTCTTCTTTGTCTAGGTGGTATACAGTAATGGAGTGTGTTTCATTTTCATTGTTGTTGTCTATAATCTGGTTCTGTTTGTTGTTGTTATTGTTGTTGTTGGCCTTGGGTAAAAATATGTAGGTACAATATATAATTTTTTATTTTTCCAGCCATTTTCTTCTTTTTTTTTAACGGGTGGGTTAATTTATTTCATCGGTTTTTCTCACTTCTCATTTTCTCAGTTGTTGTTTTTGTTGTCGTTTGTTTGCTTATATTTTTTTTTGTGTAATTTAAAAAAAAATGCATTCTCTTTTTTTTGAAAAATCCTTTCAATCTTTCAAGTTTTCTTTTCTCTCTTTCTTTCTCTTTTTTAACTTAAATTTAAGCTTACTAAACACGCTGACCAAAAAAATAAAAAAAAAAAATAAATCATAATCATAATAATATTCATTAATCATTAAAAAAAATTTAATTAATTTTTATATTTCTATACATAAAAAAAAAACGCATGTATTTTTTTTGCAGCTTTTCATGCAAAGGTTTTTCAATTTTTTGTTGTTTTTTGCTTTCTGTTGTTGGATGGATATTTTTTTGTGTGTTGTTGTTGTTGGTTTTATTCTATACTTGTTAAAGTATACACAATATAATATAATTAAAACAAGAAAAAAAAATAAAATAGCTATTGTGAAATAAAAATGGTTATTTTTCTTTTTTTCTTCAAAAACTTTTTTCTTTTTTTTTATATTAGAAATATATAGATAGATATATTTTTGCTTTTTTCAATATATATATATTTTTTTTTGTTTTTTTTTTTTTGTTTTGAAAGAATTGCTGTGCCAAGAGTATTGGGTAATTTTAATTGGATTGAAAATTCATTTTTCTTCCTTCTTCTTTTTCCATGCAGTTGATGAATTTTGTTGTTGCTGTTGCTGCTGTTGTTGTTGTTGTTGCCATCAAATATATATATTTCTTTCTGGGTTTTTGAATATTTTTATATATATATATATAATAATAAGTAATAATAAAAAGAAGCCTAAGCTTTCTCACTTTCTTGCTTACAATAAAGGTAGATTTTGTTTGTTTTTTGTTTTCTGTTTAATATCAGCCTTGACAACAAATTCTCTTCTTCTTCTTCATTTTCATCTTGATCTTATTTTACTGGCATTTGATTTTGGTTCTATTTATTTTGATTGTTTGTTGTTGTGTGGCACTTGGAAATTATATAAATTATTCATAATGATTGCTGTTGTTTGTTGATTTGTTGTTGATTGGTTGGTTGAATGTTGCTGCTGATGTTGTTGTTGTTTTTGTTGTGTGTTGTTGTGATCTGACCACGGAGGATTTTAAACTTGAAGTTTCTTTTTTTTGTTTATATAATTTTTACTGTTGTGAGCTTGCCAATTGCTGTTGTTGCTGCGCAGCAGATGAAACATTGCCGGGTGGCGGCGATGGTTGCTGCTGGTGTTGCTGCTGTTGTTGTTGTTGATGGTGAACAGCTGGCGGCGTCGATGATGAAGAAGCTGGCGACTGATGATGTCCCTGGGCTTGATGAGGCGGCGATTGTTGTTGTTGCTGCTGCTGCTGCTGTTGAGTCCCACTGGGCGCAGCTCCAGTTAGACTTTGTTGTTGTTGCTGTTGTTGCAATTGTTGTTCTTTGGCAGCTTTCTGTTTTTTGGTCACTGGTGGTGGATTCGTTGATAGCATCATGGCGCGTATGCGACGCTGTGCAGACTGATGAAATAGAAAATAAATATTAATAATTAATTAATTCAAATGAAATTATTAAATTCAATTCACCTGTACGCTATAAAATGGTCCAATGATGTGCACAGGAGTCTCCTCATCACCGCCGGAAGGTGGCGCCAGCGCATGTTCTGGCAATTTGATGACACTGCCCGTAACACGTTGCAATTCGCGTACATTTTGACCACCCTTGCCAATAATGCGACCCACCTGCAAATACAAATATAATTATTATTCATGCATATATATTATATATAGATAATTCCAACCTGTGAGCTAGCCACAAGTAATTCGACAGTTAGACGAACATCATCGGTGCCGCACATGAATCCCTCTTCGCGCATTTTCTCAAATATCATATACTGGGCCTTCCACTGACCCTCCGGTGTGCCAACAATCGTCACTTTGCGTTCCGTTTGTTGGTCCAACGGCTTTTCAGCATCCAAGGGGGCAATTTTGAGCGAGGCGTTTGAGAAACGCATTATACTGCGTATATGGGATCCTTTGGTGCCAATTATCGCACCAACTGCATTATTCGGTATATATAAATATGTTGTCTCCTGCATATCATTGGGGAATACGGGTGGGACGACGCTGGCCGCCGCTGACTTTGACATGGCAAAGCTGGGACACGATGGGAATGGCATGCTCGTATTAAAGACCATGCCATTGCCAGGAGTCGACATCATTGCCATTGGATGTAAGCCGGGGAACATTAGACTTTGCGGGGCCATTGCCTGTAAATCGTTTTCATAGCTTTGACGTAGTTTGGTACTAATTTGGTTTTCAGCACGTGACATATTCTCAATTAAACCCTTGACCGTTATAATTCGTTCCAAATTGAAGCTGTTGATATCATTTATCGAGCTAACGGTAATTTTTGTATCAGTATCCTGCATAATGCGTTTAATTGTATTACCGCTTTTGCCAATAATGCGGCCAATTAAATTGTTATGAGCAAGTATCTTTAAACAGATTTCACTAAAAAATGAATAAAGGATTAATATGCATATATAGTTAAAATTGAAATGGAAATATTTACCCCTTGTTTGTGGAGAGTGCCTCCTGTTGCATAACCTCTAAAATGCGTTTACAGGCATTAGTGCAATTCTCCGGATTACCATAAATTGTTATAGACTTTTCCAGTGAGCCAACATTCTCCTTGCGATGCACATCGACACGCGCCCGGCTCTGTTGTGTTATAGTTCGTATAGTGCTGCCCTGGCGACCAATAATGGCCCCAACCATTTCACTTTGAACCAGAATGCGTAGCGGAAAGTCCGCTTGGCGTCCTGGTCCCGGCATGCCAGGATATGGATTCCGTTGATTGCGCTGACTGCGACGTTGATTTTTATCCAATTGTTCAGCATGCAGTTTGCTGCCCTCAAATTCGACGCCGTTTAAACCACCAGCAGCTCTATTAACCAAAAGAGACAGACAGAGAGAGAGAGAGAGAACAACAAAGAGAGAATGTAAATATTATGTTGGACAGTATATCAAAGAGAGACGAGTTTTGTGTGTGTGTGTGTACTGAGAGAGAGAGAGAGAGAAAGGTGGATGGGGAAAGTAGGCGGGGGGCAACAACAATAAAAAAACAAACAAGAGGCCAAATATCAACAAGAAGAATCACAACAAAAACACACACAGACATCCTGACAACAACAACAGCAACAAATTCTAAAGTTTCTTTTGCTCTTCTCAGACAAACACACACACACATACACACAACACTCTTTATTCTCTCTCTCTTTCTCTCATTTGTATAAGTTTTATTTATTTTGTTTTTGTTTATACCTTTGCGCCTGCTCAGGATTTTCGAATGTTATATGTACTGTTTGAGTATTTTGATCCTTACTAGAAATAGCCTCACATAGTTTGACGATGCCATAGGGCTTCAGTAGCGGTTCGATGTCTTCGAAACGTGTTTGGAGCGGTATCCCGCTAATTAAGATTTTTGATGTCGTAACACTGTGAAGAAAATAGCGGTAAAAAACGAAAGAGAAAAAAAAAACAAAAAAAAGAGAGTATAACAAAAGGAGGGAAAAATAATGAAAAAAAAAATAGTTAAAATAAAACAAAAAAAAGAAAGCAATAGCAAGAGAGGAAAAGAACAAAAGAAAAAAATAAAAGTAATATATATATATCAGTAAAAGTGATGGAAAATATATATTTCAGCAGCGCTACTAACATCTAAAATTTCAGAGAGAGAGAGCTTTTTATGGTTTGTTGGTGAATATACAAATGAGAGAGAGCGAGAGAGAGAGAAAGAGCAGTGAGGCGTTCTTCTAAAGAGAAATGTATTACACACACACACACACAGACGATAGATGGCGCGTTTATAATTTTGATTTAAAAAGACTAATTTATTTTACAAGCATAAGTAAAAAACAAAGAAAAAAAATAAAGAGCAATTTAAATACAAAATGCTACATTCTCAGGCAGAAAGAAGGAGGAGAAGAGAGAATACAAAAAATAACGATTCACCAGGAATGTTGCACATTTTTAATAATCTTGTTTTTTCTTGGAATTTTGGTGTTTTTTTTATGAATGAATCAGTTTGCGGGAGAGAGAGAGAGAGCGAAAGAGAGACAATGATCGGCAAAAAGGACAGTTGCTCTGCTTTTGCGCTGCTGCCTACGTTTACATGTGATTGCCAAACTGTTTTAAATGCCGGCCGGCTTTTAAACACACACACACACACACACACAGAGACTGACTGCATTTCTTGACATATTTTATTGTTTCCCATATCCCAGTTTATATTTTTATAATTCCAAGAAATAAAGTCGAGAAGAAGAAATACTATAAAATTTGCCAGCTTTGCTGAATTTTATGACCGGGTGCAGCACACTGGGCTGCTTACGTTTACACTTTCAACATAATCAGAGAGAATCTCTTCTAATAAGAAAACAATTAATAAAAATAAATAAATGCTCATATTTCATTGTCCAAAAATATGTTAAATGTCACTGAGCGCGTGGGAAGAGGAGGAGGCGAAGGAGGAGCTAGCCAGCCAGACAACAGTTGCTCTGCTGCTGCGTCGCTCTTTGGCTCATTTGCAAATGTCAAGCAGCGCTGCCAGCGTTGTAATAATTGCAGTTCGTTGACGTCGTCGTCGTCGTTCGTTTTTTTGTCTTCCCGTTCTTCGTAGCTGTCAACTAAATGCAACCAGCAGCAGAGAATATAAAAAGCTCAACACGCCAATGAGAATGAATTCCACACTCACCCCGCTGCTTTCTCTTTTGAAGGCAATATCAGACGATAAAAACAACAAAAACAACAACAAGTCATTAACCAGTCTGAGTCTGCCTTCCGCGCAACAGGTCCTCACCCTCCCCTCCACCGCCCTCTCCTCTCTGGCAGCAGCAAATGCGAATGGAATTTTGGACATGTGACTGGCATTTGGCGCCTCTCCTAAGCAATGACCTGACACACACACACACACACACATACTTTCTTCAACAATAATCGATATGTAACAAAAGTTGCAATAAAAAATGCACACTGAAAAAACAACGGCGCCGCAAATGCGCGCGTCTTTGTTATATTTGTTTGTGTGTGTGTGCTTATCATATATAAAAGGGCGGCACCATTGTGCATACAAACACACACACACACTGCAGTTGAAGTTGATTTTGTTTTTACTTTTATTTGCGTTCGTTTTATTCTTTATTTTTACATTTTTATGAATGAAAAAAGAATATATATATACCAATATATATTCTGAAATCTGTTGCATTGCTCTTGATGTTGTTGTTTTTTTTTATTTTGTGCGTGTGCTTTTATTTCTGTCTTTTACACATATAAGAGTATGTTTGTATGTATGCACAACTGACTCAAACTCAACGAACGGGACCCTCTCGCGACGTCAAGTTGCGTTTTCCCCATCTCCACCCGGCCGGCTTTTTGTATTTGCTATTTGTGTGTTCTATTTCCACAACATTCCACAAGTTGACAGCGACGACCGAACAAACGAACGACTGCTCTCACTCCCTGAAGACTTTGAGACTAAGGCTGGGCTAGGCTAAGCTGTCGACAAAGTACCGTTAATTTCATTTTTCTTTATTTACTTGTGGTCAGTGTAGTCAGTCAGTCTAGTTTAATTTTTTTTCTTTTACAGTTTTTTAACAGAGAGAGAAAAAAACTTGTTGGCTATTTTTCTCTTTCCTATTCTTCTTTTGCCAATAACAACAACAACAAATGCAGCTGTCTTGACGACTGGCGATTTGACCTAAATATGCGCAGCTTGCACTATAAAATACAAACAAACATATAAATGCTTGCACATATCTTGTGTTTGTTTTGGACACACTGTTTTTTTACATCCTCTTTTTCTCCTTCTCTCTCTCTCTTCCGCATTCTTTATTTTTTACTGTCGTCAATGGATCAAGGAACAAAGAAGAAAAGAAATTCTCCAAAAGATGGCGCAACAGTCGAGACCAACTCGGAATAAGATTACAGTTGCATACTTTTAGGACTTGGAAAGGAAAGGAAAAAATAACGGAATACAAGAGAGGTTTTCTGAAGGCCTTTAGGGCTTATAAATTTTCGTTTTTAAATATTTATCATTCAATTTGAGTTTAAATTACGTTTACAAATTCCAACATACAATAAGACAATGATTGTTTTGAAGAACTAGTTAGATTTAATTTCTTTTAGGGTTTCTAAACTCTCAAATAAAATTGTGGTTTATTTTAATAAAGTTGGAAACCAATTTTACTTCTGCCAAAATAGTCTGACAACACTGGTTAGGCAACACCGTAAGTTGTTTATTGGTGATTAAAAAAAAAAAATTATTATGTTGACATTTTTCTGAGAAATAAATAAATTTCGCCCCAACTGTTCAATTTAATTCTTAGAATATGGCAATGCTTTTTTATGCATGTATTTCCATGGAATGACCAATGCATAAAGCGAGGAAAAGTTGGAGGGGTGAGAGTAACCAAAAAACAAAAAAAAAAATAAAAACAAACCAAAAATGAAAAACTCACCGATCCAAAAAACGTGCTACTTTTACATTTGGCGGCTGCTGCAATTGTTGCAGTTGTTGTTGTTGTTGATGGTAATGATTATTATTATTGGTTCTGTTGTTGTTGCTGTGCATTTTGTATGTTTTTTTTTTTTTATTTTTTATTATCTCACTTCACTCTCTCTCTTAATTTTTGTTATCGGCTCTCTTACTAGTTTTTATTTTATTTTTTTTTCCTAATCTATATAATAAATTTACACAAATTTAGAAAAAGAAGTAAAAGAGCAAAAGCAAAACTCTCTCTCTCTCTCTCTTACACACACACACACACACACTTTGCTTAATCGCTTTAATAAAATGTGATTTGATTTTTCGGTGTTTTTTTTTTCACGCTTCTTCTTTCTTCTTTTTCTTTAGTCACGCGTATGGGCTTTGATTTTATTTTACTTTTTTTTTTTTGGTTGCTGTGTGCCAGCAGCAGGCAGCGTGGTTAATATTTATTTTTCTGAGTCAGCGCAAATTACACATGTGTGTGTGTATATATATATATATGTAATGAAATGCAATTTACATGGGACCATACTCTTAAGAACGAAAGAGAAAAAGCGACTTTTATTATGACCGTTATGTTTACACGCGCATAAGCCTGTGTGTGCGTGTGTGTGTCGTGTCACACTAATTAGCAACATACGCAGACGCAGCAGCCGCCACCACTGTGGGGCGGACAGTGCTGCCCATAACAAATTGGGCAGCACTGTATATGTGTGTATGGCTGGCTAAAGGAATGTCGTTAAAACTTGCAAAAATATAAAGAAAAAAAAAAGTAGGTCAGTTTACTTAACCACAGCTGCTACTTTGCCTACTCTACTCTACTCTACTCTACCAACACTTTGACATTGGGGCTGGGCGCAACTAGTCGATGGCGCAGCACACACACACACATATTGCTTTTTGCTTAATTGATTTTTATCGTTTGCTGCTGCTGCTGCACCAACAACAAGAAGAACACAGAGAATATGTTACAAAGAAGAACTGCAAAAAAAAAAAAACAACTGGACTTGGCACATCGTCATAACGGTATTGTCTGGTATTTGCATGCGTGTGTGTTAGATAAAGCCGAAATACTCTCTCTTCTTCTTCTTTAAAATTCATTTTTAATTACAAAAACAAAGGAAATACCAAAAGATCATCTAAAAACTTTATTTTTTTTTTTGTTTGTTACGCACACACTCTCTCTTTCTTTCGTTCTTTCTCTATTTCTCTCTCTTCGTTGGCTATATGATTATATTTTAATTCTACACATATGGTTGAATGTGCACACACACACACACACAGAGAATAGTAATAGAATTTAAAACAGCGAAACAAAAAAAAAAAAATGAAAATAAGGCAAATATTAAAAACGCAACGCGGCGACGACGACGACGACGAAGCGGGAAACAGCAGAGAAAGAGAGAATAGCGCAATTTTTGTTGTTGTTTTTTATGCGCCCACGACGGTGACGACCAGCGACAGCGACACACACACACACACACCAACAATAATTTATAAAAATTTTTGTTCAGAATAATTTTTTATTTTTTAGTTGTTGTTTTTGTGATTTTTTTTTTTAGTCGCTGTTGTGCAACTTGCTACACACACCGCGTGTTTCCGAAAAAGACAACCGCAAAATGCAAAGAGCATATAACTACTAAAAAACTAAACTGGCGAAGAGCAAGGCATAAGCAGCACACAAAAAGGCAACAACACCAACACTCACACACACACAGACACACAGAGACATACAGAGACAGCGAAAACGTGTCGACGTTTGTCGATATCGGGGCCACAAGTGGCGTTGTCGCGCCGCCATCGCCAACGCCGCTGCCAGTAGGCAGGCAGCAGACACAGTGTTGCCAATTTAGCTAGGAAAAAAAAAGCCAAATCTACTTGCACTTGAAAAAGCTGAGCAGAAGCCTCATACGAATTATTTAAAGCCAAGTTTTTTTTAGCCATAATTTGTATAGCTTCGACAACCCTGTGTCTCGTCAAGTTAAGCGCAACTAACAAAAAAGCTTCTTTGTGTATAAGAGTCCCGTTCTATCTTCTTATCTCTGCTCTCTCACACTGGCTCTCTTTTATTGTTTTTGTTTTTGGAATTGTTGCGTTTTGGCTTTGCTTTTTTTTTCTGATTTTTGAGTTGGCTGATCTAAGGTTGCTACAATTTCAGTTCTTTCTCTCTCTGTCTTAATTTTTAAGCACATGCAAAGTGCAATGTGTTGTTGTTGTTATTGTTGTTGCTGCTGCTGCGCTGATTATGTCACGCGCGTGCGTCTCTGTGTTTGTACGCTGTCAGCTGCGACGCGACGGCGCAGTTAATGTACACATTGTATTTGTTATTTCCGGTTGAATTGTTGAGACATTTGTTGCTATTCCAACATATGTCGACCCGCAAAAAATAGCAATATAACTAAAAACTGCCGACTAAGTAAAAAAAAACGGTAAAAACAGTTGTAAGACGGCAGCAGCGCAAAGGGCTAAACAGCGACGGCGACCGCTGCTGCTGCTCATTTTCGGCAGTTCAATGGCCTTAATAATAATAATAAAACAACAAGCAGTAGCGGCAGCAGCAGCCCAGCGCTTGTTGATTGTGAATTGCTGATAGTGCAAAACAGAAAGAAAGAAGAGAAAGAGAAAAAGTAACAGTTAACAGTAGCGTAAGCAGCAGCAGCAGCACAATGAATTAACCGGTGCGTCGCGTCGTCGTCAATTGAGGGCGTAGATCAAAGTGCGGCCGGCAGCAGCTTCCGCAGAAAGCTTGAAAGAGAGAACAGAAAGCTCTCATTCTCTCGCTCTCGCTCTCTCTTTCATCAGATCCTTATTGCAGCTGTCAGGTTGGGAACGAACAAAAAGCAAATTTGGCGACCCCAACAAAAATTAAAGTCGAAGAAAAGAAATGCTTTCTTTTTGGCCTGGTGACACCAACAATGGCTGGCAGGACGACGACAGGATCAGTGGCCCAGAAAAAGGGTTGTCGTTGCACAGTTGGCGGCAGCTGGTTCCTTCCCTATTCGTGTATAACCTTAAAATAATAAAAAAAAACAGCGACCGCAAAAGAAAGTGACAGGAGAAAGAGACGCGAATTAAAAATTGGCACATGACCCATAAAAATAGGCCTAGAAGAAGAAGCGCGTGTTGGTTTATTCCCCAGCTCGACAGTTGGCAAACTTTTGTACATTCTCTCCTACTCCTCCTGCTTCTTCTTCTTCTTCTCTCATTGATATCCGCTCAAAAAAGGTTCTTTTTTTATTTTTGGTACAGATTCAGGCTCTGTGGCTTCCTTCTCTTTCTCTCTGTCCCCCTCTCTTTGAAAAACTAAGCCAGCAGTAACACGAATCGCCACTCTACATCTTTGTCTGTGTTTGTGTGTGTGTCTTTCAATTCTTGGAAATTTCTAATGAACACAAACACAAAAAGGAGCACACACAAAAATTTAAAGAACAAAAAAAAAACAACAAAAAACGAAACGAACCGAAATAATGTGGATCAAACGCACACTAAAAATGAGTACAAACAAACAAGCGGAACGTGAGAAGTGCCATGAGAATCAAGTAAGTATCACACACACACACACACACACACACACACACATACCGCAGCAGTAGAGAATATATTGTATGCAATGGGATGGAATGTGTGGAAAAAGGAGTTAAAGGTAAAAACAAAAACAGAAATGGGCCCCAAATTGGGCGCCTTTAATTGCAGTCGAATAGTTTCCATTATAAAAAATAATCGCTTAGTTTTCATTGATATCCTTAAAGGCAATTTTTGCTATTGATTTAGAATGGTAGAAATTTATGATAATTATGATGTTCCCAACATTTTTTATTCACGAACTGTATTGGATCTAGTATACCTACATAAATTAGATTTAAGTAAGTTAGTTTTAAGTTTAGTCTAATATCTTGCGTCGAAGAAGACGATTGAAGTTTGGCCTAACATTATAATCTAAAATAATAAACAATAATTCTAAGGAGGATCTTGAAACTCATTATTATATATTTTAAATGAATTTAAAAGAAGCTTAAATACTGAGCATTTTGGATCTTTCTAAATCATTTCAATTGTCAATCCTGGGAAACCCAAAACTGATGAGCAGCTCGGTGATATATTTTTTAAGGGATTATTCCCACGAGATTGCAGTATTTTTTAATGATTTCTTTTCCATATAAAAATGAATTTTTGAAATTCAAACTTTTCTTTATATAAATATTAGACTCAAGTATTATCTGAAGAATTTTTCCTTTTTTATTTATAACGATAATTACGGATTGTACAGCTATTTGAAATTAGCCTTTTAAAAAAAATGTGCAGGATTTCAGGAGTTCTATTAGACCAATTTGGCTGAAATTTTGATAGCATATTCTTAGTACTTGTCGCTATCGTTTGAAACTTGGTCATAATTTGAGCTTGACAATTAAGCCTTTTTTTCAACCATTTGAAGGCAAAAAGTCTTTGCTATGGGAAAACGATTCTTTCTTAAATTGTTTGGTAATATCAACTAGAAATAATTGAGAATATTTGAGAACAATTTCTTTGTTTTTTTTTTTAAGATCTTTCTTTGATTTGATGGCCCCAAATTGGGCGCCAATTGTACACACACAGTGTGAGTGAGTGAGGTAGGGCAGGCTTTTTACCTGTGTGCAGAGTTCTCACCTGCATTGTCTACCTGGGCTGCCTTGCATCCTGTTTATTTGTTTGTTCTTCCGCTTGGCACCACCACCAACAACCAACAAGCAACATCAACCTCCCCCGCGCTTTAGCCCTGAGATCTTCCTAGTACTTGATTTTCATTCAAAATGCTGTTGATTTACCTTTGCTTTTCTAACCATAAGCCACACCAAATGAAACGAGTTTGCGGTGGCGGCCAACACGCGGATCAAGGTCAAAGCAAAATGAGAACAGCTGCTGCTTCTGTTTCTGCTGCTACTTCTACCTGAATTTGGGGCCTGAACTGAATTCGCTGGCATTGGCGCACTTTCTAGGTTAATTGTTATGCAAAAAAGGCCTTTAAAGGATCTATGTAAGGAACTGATAAGCATCAGTTAATGCGGCAAAAAATCTAATCTCGAAAATGTCTGCTCAGGTTTCTACTTCTTCTTCTTCTTCTTCTTGAACAAATTGTCGCACGCTCCTCCTCATAAAAAACTTTCTGCGCTTTACTACTAATTTGACTGTCAATCAAAAGTTGTTGCTCCTCAGTTTCTATTCGATGTGAATCAAATATGAAGCAAGCAGCACCAGAAACAGAAGCAGAAGCAGATCAGGGTGATTCTATAGTTGCGATTAGAATAGATGAGAAGATGGTCATCTTTATGCCATTTTTCCCTCCTAACAAGACCAAAAACCAAGAAAAAAAACACCAAAAAACTGAGGAAGAAAGGACAAAAATGGCAAGGACATGATTAGAGAACCACCCTGTGTCACGACAAATTGCCATAACAAAGAAGAAGAAGCAGAAGACTTGAGTTGGTTGGTTGGCAAGTGAGCAAAAATATTAGAAAAAAAAAAAGTACTCGTAAAAAATAAATGTTAAGCAAAATATGACACGGGGCGAGTTAAGAATTTGGAAAGAGAAAGATATATCCAGAAAGAGAGAGAGAGAGAGAAACGGAGGCTGCTGCTGCGGAAATGTGAGAAACTTGTTTTCTGGGCAAATGGCAATGGCAATGGGATTTTTTTTTCCATTTTTTTGGGAATGGAAGCCAAAGGTGATGATGCTGCTTCTGCTTCTTCTGCTACAAACCCCTGCCAAGCCAAACACAACGCCAACTCAACTCAACTCAGAAACCTGATCATTAAACCCTTTTCTTTTTAAGTTTTTTTTTGGGCATTTTCTAAGCAAAACTCAAAACTCAACCAAAAACTCCTGGTAAAAATTTGATGCTGCCTTATGTTTTTTTTTTTTGTTCTTTTAGCGGATTATAAAAATATGTGGAATGCTAACACGAAACTATGTATATATTTTTTTTTGCAATGTGTGTGAAGAAGAAGAAGAAAAGATTTCATATATGTATATACCTAAATAATTTTTGTTGTTGCAACAAGCGGCTTAATTTTGTTTATTTTTCCTATAAAATAAAGTATACGTCAGCGTGTCAAGAAGTAAACTAGTTTATTAACAATATCTCTCGAAATTGAACTCATTATTAAAGTTTCAATCAGTTGGCTTTCTTCTAGAACTAATTTTTTAAATTCATATTCATAGATTTCTATGGATTATGGCTTAATAAAATTTAATTTTAAATCCAAATTTATTCTACTTTTGATTGACTTTAAAAATCTCAAGATTTTATTCCTCAGACCTAAAATCCTTTTATTGTAAAGATCATTTGCTTTTATTTATTATTATTGCCATAATACTGATGATTTAAAAGACTCTTTTATTAACAATTTCTCTCGAAATTAAACTCATTATTAAAGTTCCAATCAATTGGCTTTCTTCTAGAACTAATTTTTTAAATTCATATTTATAGATTTCGATGGATTATGATTAATATAATTTAATTTTAACTTCAACTTTATTCTACTTTTTATTGATTTGAAAAATCTCAAGATTTTATTTCTCAGATCTAAAATCCTTTTATTGTAAAGATCATTTGCTTTTATTTCTTATTATTCCAACACTACTGATATTGTAGTATTAATTCTAAAGAAAGCTTTGATTGTTTGATTTAGCATTTACCATCTAACCTTGTTTTTTTCTTGCCTTTTTAAGCCTTTTAGTCAAGGGATCTATAATGCAATACAAAGCCTAGTTTGAGTATCAAATAGTTTAAGCCATGTGCCAACGATTAGGTAACAATACCATGACCACACACACACACTGACACACACTCCTGATCATCATCATCATCGTCATCATGCAAAGAACAAGAAGATAAATGTACATAGTAGTAGGCCTACTTCTCTACTTTCAGGGTATGCGGCGAGATATGATCTGTGATTTGTTAGGTAAGCAAAGCAAAGCAAAGGAGTCTTGTCTCTTGTCACACGCTGCGTGCAACAACAACAAGAGGCAAGTATATCAATTTTGAAAAGTTTAGGGACAGAGGATTCAGAGATTCTCTCTGAAGAACTCATCTCTCTCAAAGATCTTACACCACTTGAGCTTAACTTTGCCACGGAATAAGTTACGAGAGTTGATGAGGGTCGTCGTCGTCATCGTCTGAGGCTGAGAGCTTTTGTGATATGCCCAATTTATCACAGGAAATTAGCTGCTATTTAGCAGCGTTGTATGCCTGACTAGGAGAAGGGGGAGTCAGGCAGGCAGGCAGATAGATAGATGGGAGGGAAGGCTGTGGCAAGTTTCTTGTTATTTGGCGTGATAATTTGTGCAATTGTGGATTGCTGAGGGTCCAGTCCTCTCAACCCAACTTGCCCGCCCGCCCCAGGCAATAATTTCGGGTTTAGAGGATCTTTTTTCTCTTGTTTCTTTCTGTTTCGCGCGTGAGTAAGGCGTAACTAAAATGTTTTTGGCGCCAAAAATACTTTTTTTTTTTTTGGGTGGGTGGCAACAAAGTAAATTAAACTACAAAGTTGAGGAAATATTCAAAAGCAGTGGGAAAAGGGGAATTAAAATAAATTCTACTGGGTTCTTTGGGGT
>JAWNPY010000086.1:31916-81035 GCA_035078625.1 Scaptodrosophila scaptomyzoidea
CACCCCCACACTCCCCCCCCCCCCCCCCCCCCCCCCCCCCCCCCCCCCTCCCCCCCCCCCCCCCCCCCCCCCCCCCCCCCTCTTAGTTAAACAACTTAAATGAATGTGTAAATCTTGGAAATAATGTATAATAAAAATATATATAAATACCTTGAGGTGCCAGCACCTTCCAATTGCTGTCGATCCAATGGCGGATCAAAGATTTGTTCACGATCCTCTTTCGATAATTCCAAATCGGCGAATTGATCCAGTTCGGAAGCCATTTTTATTTTTTTTGTGTTTATTTACTGCTTACTTTTGTTGTTGTTGTTGTGGGATTTTTTTGTTTGCAGCTTTTGACTCGTGCCAAAAAAAATTTATATACGTATAATTTAATATTGTACTGAATTTGTTTTGTTTTGTTTGGTTTTTTGGTTGTTTTTTTTTAAGCACTTTGAATTTTGAAAAAAAAAGACTTATTTATTTTGGAATGATTAAGGAGGATAATTTGGGCGCTTTTGCTAGTTCTGATTCATGTCCTTTTTTGAAATTTTGTTGTTGTATTCTTTTGCGTTTTGTACAATGAATTATTTGATTTAATTATTGTTTTTTTTAGGCATTTCCTTGATGTGATTTCGAAAAGTTTTTTTGTTTGTTGCCCACAAGAAATAACCTAAAATGAGAAGAAGAAAAAGAAAAATACAATTTTAGTTTAAGGCGGCCATTTTGTAATAAACAATAAAATAAAATAAAAAAAAAAGCTCGGTCAGCTGTAGTTGTTTTTTTTTTGGCTATCTAATAATGCCGGCCGGCCGTTTAGCCAGTCAGCGTGTTGCCAACCAAAAAAAATATTTTTATTCTCTCACTCAACAATCAACAACGAGTGAAATGAGTGGGCGCTTCAAATTAGAAGAGAGTTTGATTTTGATTGCGATTGGGATTGCTCACTCTCTCTCTCTCTGTCTGGTTATTGCTCTCACTATCATCATCCATGTTGACTTTGATCTTGGCCCGTGTGCGTGTGTGTCTTTATGGTGAATAAAGAAAAAAGTATAGGCAAGGCATAGACAGACAGACAGACAGACAGAGAGAGAGAGAGAGAGACAGAGGCAAAACTAAAAATACCAAATTTGGGGGGGAAATTCCCATTTCTCATTGGCAAAAAATTTTCTTTCTTTTGCAAAGTTTTATTCACTTTTCTTGTAGCATATTTTTGAGTAGCTTACTTTGTATATTATTGGTTGGTATGGATTGTTTTTGTTGTTGTTGTTGTCGCCCGCTTTGCAGATGATGTCAGAGTGCCTTCAAAAAATGTCGTTTTGATTTTGTTGTTTTTTTATTTTTCGCGGCGGCGTGTTTTAAAATTTATTTTTGTTAATTTTGCAAAATAAAAATTTCGTTGAAAAAAAATTTGAAATTAGCTCCCTGGATGATTTGGCAACAATTGGAAACTTGAAAAACAGAAAAAAAAATAATAGAAACTTCCTTATACAAATTTCTTCACTCTTTCACTCGCTCTCTCTCTCTCACTCTAACTGCCTGCCTGGAACCGTTAGGGCAGATGAAATTGATAACAAAAGAGCAGAAGAGAAAGAGATCGGAAAGGAGGAGGAGAAGAAGTGCGTGTAGAGTAAAATTCTTTTTGTTTTTTTTTTTTGTAACTTTGGCACTTGCTCGACGTGCGCGCACACACACACACACACAATACACTAATTAATTATACTGCTGTTGTTGTTGTTGCTGTCTTTTGTTTGTAATAATAATAATAAAAAAATAACACACAAAGTGAAGTTTTGCCTCACACACACAAACCCAAGTCCACACATACACAAAAAAAAAAATAAGAAAAAAAATATAGAATAATAAAGCAACGGAATTAAGCCAAAAGTAAAAATAAAAAAAAAAAATGCCACAGCATAAAAATCTATAAGAACAACAACAACAATAATCACTAATTTTATTATTTTCTTTTTTAACCGTTTCGCGCAGCACACATGGATTTTTTTTTTTAAATTTATTTTTTATATTTTTGATTTTTCGTTCGAGATTCTCTCTTATATGTGTTTTGTATTTGGCGTATATATGTGTGTGTGTATTAATTTCTAAGAGCGAACGACGATGATGACGTGAAGGCAACGACGACGACGGCGACGTTATGTTGCTTACGGTTAGAAACGTTTTTAGACACTGAACGCGACTGAGCGACTGACTCAAAAATGTTGCGAGCAAAGGCTTGATGCGCTCAGCGAACACAAAAAAAGAAAAAAAAAAAAAACAGAAAGAAAGAAGCACAAGTTTCACTCAAAAAAAAAAACAACAAAATTTTAGGCAAAAATGCCGCACGCACACTGCTAAAACAGAGAGACACGAACAGCCGAAAATTCCTATGCGCGGCAGCAGCGGCAGTAGCAGCAGAGCAGCAACAACAACAACAATCACTTTATATGTTTTTTGTTCTTTTTCATTTTCGGCATTCGCTCTCTGTATTCAGCATAAGTGTATGTGTGTGTGACATTATTGCCGAAATTTTACGAGCTCAAGAAGTGCGAGTGCGAGTGTGAAGACAAACGAGTGTGAGCCGCCAAGTGGAGTGACTTTTTTTTTTCTTTTTCGTTTCTTATGCTCAACTTAAAGAGTTTCTAAGACAAATATATGTGTGTATTGGCGCCAAGTAAGCAAACCCCCCACCCCCTCGCGATCATTCTCAAGCTTTTTCACTCAAGCAGAGGCAACTCTTTTTTGGCATTCCGCTCAACTGAGCGCGCAGGCAGCTAATATATATAAATATATATAATATGTATGTTTGTATGTATATGAATAAGAAGTGCCTAGTGTGTGAGAGAGAACGCATATGGTCCTTCCAGGATAATATGATGTCGCCGCAGGCATTGCCAAAAAAAAAAAGAAAAAAAAGTGGTGGCGGCGCTAATGCGAGAAAGGAAGAAGGAAGCAGCAGAGCAGCAGCAGCAAAGGAAGTGAACTGCAAAGGCAAACCGAACCGAGACTTGTACACACACACACACACTCGCTCATTTCTAAGAAAGAAAGAAAAAAAACACACACACACAAAAAGAGCCAAAAATGAAATCGAAATGAAATGAGAGGCACTTCAACTTGAAAAGAAACAACAGGAATACCAGAAAAAACAAAAAAAAAACAACCAACGAAAAAAAACTCAAACTTACTACAACCTTTTAAAAAAGGTACAACGTTTGTTTGTATGTGTGTGTGTGTGTGTTGAGTGTCCTTAGGACTATGGTTATTGATATTTCTGTATATACTAGAAATGTTCTGGTCGCTCAATTTTAGTGGGAGTTGTAAATGTGTAAGAGAATATTTTAAAGGTTAACAATGTAAATAATTATTGTTCTGGATCCAATTTATTATAATTTTACTTAATGAAATAATTTCATTTAATACTCCAAAAATATTTCAAATTGCTCTACTTTCTAACAGGATTAAATAGAGATCAGAATATTTCATTTAAAAGAATAGAACTAACCCAAAAGTAAAGGAATCTTCCATAAAATATGAATAAAAACATAATAAATTTAATTGCAAATATTTCAAGAAATTCCCAATGTTTTAATTTTAGGTCTGGGCATTTTTATTTGAATGCAGAAGAATGAAGATAAATGTATGGAAGTTCACATATTTTTCTTAGAAATATTTTAATTTTATTGCAATTAAAAAATTATTATATAATTTCCTATGCCAATAATGCCAAAGTTTTGAGAATTTAGTTTTCGAAAGAAGATAAATCTATGAAAATTCAAACCGAAACAGAAATAATTTTGGTTTCATTATGTTAAATATTTCAATTTTATTGCAATTAAAAAATTATTATTTAAAAACTATTGCCAAAGTTTTGAGGATTTAGTTTTTGAAAGATCTTTGAAGAGTTTTAATAAAGTAGAAGATAAATCTATGAAAATTCAAACCGAACCAGAAATAATTTTGTTAAATATTTCAATTTTATTTAAAAACTATTGCCAAAGTTTTAAGGATTTCGTTTTTAAAAGATCTTTGAAGAGTTTTGATTAAATAGAAAGAAATAATTCATTATTTTGATTACTTCAATTTTATTGCAATTAAAAAATGATTATGTGATTTCCTTTCTAATTGGCCTTAATCTTATTAATGTTGTTGATTGTCTCTTGAGCTAAGTTAAAAATAAGAACAAACACTTGTTGCATGCCACTCTGAGAATAAGGAGAAAGTACTCAAGTTTTTAATTGGCAATTGGATTGACTGAATCTGAATCTGAGGGAAATTGCAATTTATGCCAGCGACAATTGCATTCCCAGAGAGAGAGAGACAAAGAGAGTGAGAAAAAGAGAGACAAAGAATAGGCACGGGCCAAGAATAGCCTGGCCAGGCCATGGGGTTAAGGGTTAAAGTTAAGAAGAAGAAGAAGAAGCTGTGAATCCGCTACGGGTTCTCTGCCACAAGAGGGTTGCTCGAGGGTTGGCTCAGATGATGCGGTTGCACATGCAGCGACCACCAAGGACTGCAAAACAAAACAAAACAAAACAAATAAAAGGTCAGCCAAATGGGTGGTTGCTTGGTTGGCAATTGCAATTGCTGTTTTGCAACAAGTGTGTGTAAAAACAAAAAATGCACATAGCACAGAACAGCAACAACAACAACAACCACAAAATGGCAGCAGGTGGTGCAGCAGCAACCCTGCAAAGTATGCAATCAAATGGTTGGGCAATCAGGGTGGTCACAGCAAATCTGCCTGCGAATGACAGTGGCCATATTTATGTGTGCCAAGCTGTGCTTTTTTGCGTTCGTCTATGCCATTCGTTCGTTCGTTTATTCGTCGGTTGCAGCGAATTGCAATGAAATTGCAGTCAAAGCCAATTGCGGGGGTTGCGACCAATAACAATTTGAATCAGTAGAGGCACGGATTTATAACTGATTGCCATTTTGATTGCATACTTTTCGGCGGCAAAGCTTTGGCTATTCAGAAAAATACTGAGGAAAGTTTTCAATATTTTTAATAAAATCAAATGCTGTTAGCTCTTCGAATCAATCCAAATCGATTGATTTTATCGAAAAATACCCGAAATAACTCGTTCTAAAAATTTGAGAATTCAATTTATAAAACATTTGGAAAAAGTCGGTGAAAAACAAAGACACAAAAAAAAAACATTTTAATATTAATAATAAATAATGCAAAAGAATAGAGAATATTTCCAAGTCAATTTTTTAACATGATGTTCTTGTTTTTCCAGCTCAAAAATGATTTTAAATTAATTTCTATTTTAAGCATTTTTGGACGCTTTTTTCCAAAATCAAATTTGTATTCCTAATTTAATAGCAATTGAAGATATATTTGTATTAATTATCAATTTCAATTTATAATCATTTATTAAGCTTTAAAAAATATATATATTGAAAATAAAAGGAAGCTCAAAAATCTGTGTTTTGAATTTTTGAAAATAAATGAGTTAATTACTTTTTTTGAATTGAATTTTTTTTGAAATATAATTTTAAGGGCTATAAAATTATAACAAATTGGAAAAACAACTTGTAATAATAATTAATAATCTTGTTAGTTTTAAAAGAAATTGAAAAAGATTAAAAAAAAAATAAAAAGAAATTATTATAATTAAATTTAGTATATCAGTCAAAGACCTTAAAATTTAATTAATTTAATTTTTAGTAGTTAATTTTAATATGGGGAAAAAATAAAATGTTTGACTTGAATTCTATAATAGACTCCTAATAATTTTGTTCTTGTATTCTTGAATTACTTTAAGATCTATCAGAACGGGTTGCTTTTTTTTTCTCTGGTTCCCAGAAATGCGTGCGAAATTTTGCTAGCTAGGAGAATATAGAAAGACGATGGATGAAGTACCACTAAAAAAAAACCAGTAGACAAAGAATGCTTTAAATTTAAATCTTCTTATGATATCTATAATGCGTGAATGACTGCAGACCAGAACAGATCAGAACAGAACAGAACACGACAGGACAGATCAGGTCAGGCCAGATCAGAACTGAACAGGCCAAGGAAGAGGGCAAAGCAAAGCAAGGCAAGGCAAGGTAAGCCAAGACAAGTCCTACCCAACTCATACCGAAAAGCCAGAAAGCCCAGGGACCATCCCATTGCCATTAGACAATAGATTTTATTCCTTGTTTGATTCCTCTGCTGCCGGCTGCTGATATATGCACATATACATAAATATGTACACACAAACAGGACATTAAACAATTGAATACCAAATGGCAAAAGCAAATATCCAAGAACTAGAAGTAATTCAATAAGCATAGGGGGCAACTTGGCCATGGAAACAAACAACACAAATATTATTATATAACCAAGGCCGGCCGGCTGCCTTTGTGTGTGTGTGTGTGTGTATGTTTTTGTAAAAACGCTCTTAGAAACAACAAAAAAAAAAAATGAAAGAAATGAAAAAGAAGAATTTATTTTTGTTTTGTGACCAACTGGTAAGCTTATTAAAATGGCAAAATGGCTCAAGGACAATCAAAATCAACAGAGACCTTTTTTTTCTCGCTTTTCAGAAAAAAGTACAGTTGAGCTGGACCAATGGAAATTGAAACAGGGAACGAAACCGAAAGCAAATCGCTACAGTTTTTTAAGATCATCAGTTCTGCTTTGCTTCCGTACTAATATTTATATATAATCTAATCTTATGCCACCCAGAAGGAAATCTGCGACATTTCCGCCGTACAACACACAAATTTGTTGGGGCGGGTGTTGAACTTTAAATTCAGTTGAGTTGAGTTGAGTACAGTTGCTATTTAAGTTTAGAGCAGATTAAATTTAGCCCAGACGTCAACGTCAACGTCAACCGACAAAGAGAGACATGTTTTTTTTTATTTTGCGTAGGATTAGCAGCAGAGGAATAAAATCATACTTGTTTCATTCATTTTAGTATTTCATTCATGCATCTTTGTTGATATAAAAATAGTCTGCTGCTGCATGCAGCAGGGACCCAAAAGAGAATGCATTCCCCCCACATGTCGGGCTAATAATGAACTTGTCTATGCCAGATGGATTATGTGGCAGATGGAAATTATTTATGGTAGTTTGAAAACTCGAATATTCGGGTCTTTATCTTTAATTAGTTATTATTTATATTTTACTTACTTAATAAATGCTTAGAATGTGGGCCAAATTAATTGATTGCTTGCTGCAAGTAGCTGATGTTTACAAATATGGCTAATTATCTTTGTTGAGGGTTTGGTTTGTTGAGAGATCAATTAATTGAATTGATTGGTTATATTTGTTTAGTTGTACTTTGAATTTTTCTGAGCTGGGATTTTTATTGCCGTATTCTGGTTAGATATCGACTTCACTGGATGGATTTGGATAATGGTTCCGGTTCCGGTTCCTCTTCTCACCTATCGGTTTCTGTTCTGTTCTGTTGTTGGATTTATAAGCTTTGATTGAATATGACTGTTGTTGCTGTTGTTGCTGCTGAATATATATTTCTTATGGTTTGTTTTTTTTGTTGGTGGGAACGATGGATTGGATGGGGAAAAGCCGAAACGTAAAAATGCAATAAAATTGGGATTTTAATCAATAATGAAAAAAAAATAGCAGAGAAACCTTCTATTATTTGTGGAGGTTTTTTTGTTGCAATTGATTTATCGAAATTATTTAGTTATATATATATATATTGTTGGTATTTTTTTTATTATTATTATTTTATTATTTATGTACGAATTTTAATTGAGAGCCGAAAGGTGTGTGAATGATGAATAATAGAATAGAATTTTTAAAATTGTATGTATATTTTGAAGTTTTGTACGTAGTATTTTTGTTTGATTAATTTTTATGTTTTGGCTTTAAAATTTTTTTTGGGAATACAAACAACAAAAAGAAAACTCAAAAAAAAAAAAAAAAAAAATACAAACAAAATAAAACTGAGCAAGCAGTGTTGGAAATATATACAGAGTGTTTTTCAGTGTTGGTAAATGAAGCTGGGCTCAATTTTAATTTGAATTGATTTTCTTTTTATTTTTATTTACAATTCTTTTGTATTCATCATTATTATTTTCGTTAAACTTATTGATTTTTGCGTAGGTGACATTTTACTGGGAACAAGGTGAAAAGGTGAAAGAGAGACGGAAAACGACGCTCAAGCAGCAGGCACCAGGCAGCAAGCAGGCAGAAGCAGCCTGGCCGGAAAATGTGTCTTTGTGTATGCGTGTGTGTGTGTGTGTGAGAGAGAGAGAGAGCGAGACATCGTATGCGTGCGTAAGACGCTTTAATGCTAACGATGACGCCGCTAAGAATAAACACACACACACAAATACAAACACAATTGCGTATGGGAAAAGTATATTTTATATTTTATTTAATTTACTTACACTACACTTGGTGGGAAAAATTATGAAAATTGCGATTTTGATTTATTGACACACACACACACAATTATATATATATTTTTTTTTTTTGGGCGTAGGCGTTGTTGGTTATTATTAGGGGGGTGTGGTAAATATGGCCTGGTTTTCTTTTTCTGGCTTACAGAAAATTATTAATATTCACTTGAAAATTTTACTGCACTGTGGACAACACATTAAAAAATAAAAAAGAGATAGATGATGACAAATTTTGTTGTTGTAGTTGTTGTTAATTTATATTGGGCAACGGTAAAAAACGGTTTTAAACGGCGGCAGCTGCGGCAGCGGCGAGTCGAACGAGACGAACGAACGGTGTCGAGTGTACTGGTGGGCGACAGACTTACGCACGATGTAAAAGACATCGACATTTACAAAGGCAGCAGAAGCAGCAGCAACTGAGCAGCAGCAGCAGCAGCAATGAAAAAAAAAATGTATGTGTGTGTGTGTGTGTGTGTGTGGAAAAGCCGACAGCCAGCAGCCGCCACCGAATCTTTCGTATTTTCCCAAAAACAACCATTCACATTCACACATTGTAAGCAGTGAAAGTTGTACGTGCTGCTTCTGCTTCTGCCTCTGCTGTAAGTCACTGCGCTGCCTCAGCTGCTGTCAGCGTTTTACCAAAATGGCTGACTTTGTCACATTGTGTTCGTGTGTGTGTGTGTGTGCGGCATCTATCCGCTTGTTTATCCGCTGTGTTGGTATCATTTGACTTTGCCGGTTTATAAACGCACATATTGAGCAGCATAGTCCATGTGAGAATAGTTAAAAACAACAACAACAACAACAAAAACACTCAATACTCGTTTATTTGGAGTGAAATGAGAAGAAACGGAATGGGAAAGAAATTGAATAAATCTGAAATCGTTAATAGAAAATAAGCAGCAAATAATTAAGACAAATTTCGATTAAATTATTATTGTCCAAAAAAACTTTGAAAAAAAAAAATTTGTCAAAGATGGTTATTAATTTTTTTTATTTAAATAGGGAAAAATTGAAAATTTGTTAACTATTTACTCAATGTTTTTTTTACGAATTTAGATGTATAAAAAATACAAAAAATTATTTTTTATAAATTATGTATATTAATCTATTGATTTTTAAACATTTTAATAAAGACTCTTTCATTTAAACAATTTTTGAGAATTATTTGTTAAGAGAATTTTCAAAGAAATATTTTAAAATATTTTATAAATGCATTAAAAAAATCTTCGTATAAAATTTTTGTTTTTCCAATTAAATTCTTATAAATATTTATCCAATCTTTTTGAAATATTTCAGCTGATTTCAAAAGGAAAATTTAGTTTTTATCCATATGCGGATAAAACGAAAGGTTTTTGTGTATAGTTTGAGGCGGCGCAGTCAACGTTATCGTCGCTGTCATCGTTTTCAGGACTGTGAAATGAACGGAGATTGTGCCGGGATACACAGCCGGAAAAGCAAAAGGGAGAGAAAAAATATTGTAGCCGTGGAAAGCGAAATTTCATTTCATGTTTTGTCATAAAACAAAAGCCAAAACTCATGGAAAACTCAAAACCGCTGACAACGACACAAGTTTTCACACGACCAAGGAGGAGAAGGTTGGGAAACAGCTGCTCTGCTTCTTACTATCTCTCTCTCTTTCTCTCTCTTACCCTTACACACACACACACACACACACAAAATCTCTCTCTCTTTCTGTAATTTTGCTTTGCTCTTTGTTGTTGTGGAAAGGTCGGAAAATTGAAGAAAACTCACCCGCAAACACACCATAAACTTTGCTTGGCTAAGAATACGTTTTTCATAGATTTCCGGAGTTTTCACGTTCCGTCTGAAAAAGGAAATCGAAATGAAATTGAATATCTATGAATTGTAATTAATATAAAGTTAGCTATTAGAATAAAATGCATTTAAATAGTCTTATCAACTTAAATTATGGTTTATCGATCGATTTTTTATTTCTGTTACCGTTTAAAAAGCATTTAAGTACCTACCGATTTATTTATTCCTTGAATTTAATTTTAAATAATTTCATAAAAAAAGGGGAAAAACTTTTAAAAATTTTTTAAAAATGGGTCTTAATTCTTAAGCAATAATTAAGATTTTTCTTTGTTTTTTTTTTACCTAATTTCTGGGTTCATTGAAGAAAAAATTAAATAGATAAAATCTAAAACTAGATAATAACTAAGACAAATTTATTTAATAATAATAATTATTTATTTATTGATTCCTAATGCTACAAGCAGTTTTGCTTTTAAATTACAACACTAGACACATTAAGTTTCAAAAAGATTGAAAAATCATATAAAATAAAATGACTTATCTCTAAAGTCTCACAAATATTCCATTAAAACACTTGAAAGACTTACTTACTTATAACTAACTTTGATTTTATAATATCAAATTTTCATTATTTTTGGATGAAAGTCATGAATAATTAAGACTTTTATTTTAAGGGTAAAATTAAATTTTTATTTTTTCATTAGTTTTGAATTATAAAAAAACAGAAATAATAGGTAGATAAATATTAATTTAAAGTTTTTCCAGAATTTCTAGGCTAATAATTAAATATAAATGCCATTAAAAATAGGAAAACAATAAATTGAACGAAAATTTAAAAGGACTAGCCCGTTTTCAAATTTGGGATAGATATTAAGGATGTTTTTTTTTCAACCCTCGAGACTAGAAAAGTGCGTATGCTTAGATGATTGTGGCCGGTTTTTTTTTTGTTGTTGTCTTTTTTTTTGCATTCCACCCCACACTCCCTCTCCCTCTCCATCCCCATCTCCCTGTCGATAGAGAATCTTCTAGCAACCACCCACCCTAAAAATAAAATGACTTCGATGATGATGGCGTCGTCTTTCTAGAAAATATTCAATTGCGATTGCAATGCAGCGATTACAGTTCGATAGACAGACAGCAAGGGAAGCTCCGGCTACGTTAATCTTGTAACGGGACATAAAAAGGGGTGCACTGACTGGCTACGCACGCACCCCCAGCAAATGGTGATATATTAACCACTTTAAAACAGCAGAGAGGGGGAGAGTGAGAGAGAGAGCATTTCCTAGACCTAAAAAATGCGTAAGCATGCTCTCATTGTATGAGCTATGGATGTATGTATGTATGTATGTATCCCAGAACAGGATCAAAAATGTTTGTCCTATTCCACCCGTTTCGCAGCATTGCTATTATTATTTCATTAGATTGCAACCCTCAAGCGTTAGAACTTGGTGTTGATGTTGGTTGTGTCCTGGCAGTGATATCCTAGAAACTGCGTAGAATAATATGTTCCTTTCCTGTTGCTACCCCAGCTCAGACTCTCTTTCTTTCTATCTTTTACTGACGTCACTGCTTGGCAAAATGTTAAACTTATGGGTCAGGTTAGGATTTTTTTGTGACCTTTGTGCTGAAAACTCAAATTGACTAGCACAATAAATTTATTTCAAAGGCTTTTTAGGACCTGGGATCTAAATTCTACAATACATTTTTGCTTTCTAAAGAGGACTCTTTCCTGTGAGGAAGAATTTTGTGGATAGCGTATTATTCCTTGAATATATTTCAAATAAAACATGACGGACAAAGCTAAATCGGACAGGAATATACATTTCAAAGAATTAGACTTGATAGTCTTCATTGGTATGAAAAAAATCGCTCTTGGTCAGATATCATAAAGCTTAAATATTTTTTTATCAAGTTAGCCATGAATTGATATTTCCTTAACTTGAACTCAATGCTACGCATTCGTCTATGACGAGTCAAGTAGTTAACATTAATTGCCTTTAATTTTATATCTATTTTTTTTTTAATTTACTTGGCTTTGCTTTGCAGCATAACGGGCCATGTATTTCGAGCATTTTATTTATTATTTAATTTATTTAATTTTAGGCATTCATGAAACGGAGTAATTTTTAAAATTTTTATAGATCTTATTTAATTTATTATTCATTGGATCTTTCTTCAAATATGACCATGGCTTCTATATTAAAGCGCAATTATTTTTGCTTTAAAAACTTGAAAAGAAAATTTATTCATTTTTACTTTTTTCAAATTACTTATCATTTGAGTTGCTATTAAAATGATGGCCATACTTAAAACCAAATATACTCAATTCTACACCCTTTTCCAAGTTCTTTTGCGGAACAAACAAACGATCAAAGAAGGAGAACCCGAACCCGAACCCTTCAAGAGGTGTACGTACGGCTCATTAAACGCCTGACCTCAATGGATTTTTAATAAGCTCAGCTTAGTTTTCGTGTCTTTCGTTCCTTCGTCTTTGTCTTTGTCCTTGTTATGTAATCAATTTGGAAATATCAAGGGTATTAATAATATTTGTTTGCTTTCATTTGCTAACCACAAACATGCGACTGATTGGCCGATGATAATCTCACGCAGTAGAAACCGCAAGGAAGGCTGCAGGATGTGCAAAAAAAGAAAGGCTACATTTGATTGAATCCAAGGAGGTAGAATGGGTCTAAAACTCTAAAAAGGAAAAGTGGCTGCCATTATGATGATGATACTTGCTGCCCCCGGGGGCACCACCGGCTGGCTGTCTCCTCAGTTTGTCTCTGGGCCTTTATCAACCAAACAACATCGCCGGCAACTGACGATGACCATTTCACCGGACTTGGCACTGGGGCTGGGGCAACTCCAGCAGCTGCACCTGCATCAGTTTTGTTCTGTTTGTTTTTTGTTGTTGACTCGTGTCCCTATTTTTTTTTTTTAAGGTATTGCATTTTACAACTTTAGCATTTTTATTGTTCGTACTGCAAATTATCGGTTAACGGTAAAATTGGCTCATTTTCAACTGTTATTTATTTAGACAGATAAAAAAAAATGTAAGCAAAAAAAGGGAAACTAAATAATAATTGTGGAAACAATCAATTCGCAATTAAATGCAATTAATTAACTGAATTATCTTAAACTTTATTTAAATGTTAAGAACTATTTCAACTTTAATGTTTTTAATTTTCTTCCAGCATTTACCATAGATTCTTATTTTCAGTCTTCTTCTTCGTTTAAAGTCAAGGAATCAGGTTTATTTACAATTAAATTGCTGCAACAGCCAAATGACATGGCCATTGAAATTTGATCCTTGCACTCATAATTATCATGACAATGAAAATAAAGAGCAACAAAGGAAGGAAATTAAATAAAATCTAGAGAGACAAGGCAAGGCACGGAGGGAGACAGAGAGAGAGGTGTGCATAATGAGAAGTGCATAGAGGGGCACATGGAGGATAATGAAAGTCGTTTTGGGTAGGTTGAAGTGCATAAAAGTGCATAAGCAGCGCGTGGCAAGCAGACTTTGTGCCTTCTTCTTCTTCCTCTTCCTCTTGATCCTGCTCAAGGCACGTGCTGATTGTGAGTGTGTGTGTGTGCTGCAATTTGATCCAATGCAATTTTTGCATCCATTAGCATAGTTGATTTGATCCTTTTTTTATTACAGATTAAACAAGCATTCAAAAATTAATGATATGATTTTTCAAAAAACTCTTTTACTACTTGACTTTTGAGATTTTTTCAAAAGGCTTGAAAATTTTCAAAATTTATTTTAATATCTATAAAAAATTTAATTGAATTTGTGTAAATTTGAGCTTTGATCTTTGAAAGAACTTGTCTAAAAGGCCAATATTAAAATTAATAGTTACCCAATTAAATTTAGAGCTAAATGTTTCAAAAATGAATATATAAATATCCTTCTAGAGATTATCATAAATTGAAATATTATTGGTGGCTGCTCATCTGCATTTAAAGCCCACCCAGAAAGTCTCTTTGTCTGTCTGTCTCATTTGAGGATTCCGAGAGAGTCAGTCTCATTAACGCCACAAAATTAACGAGCATTTTGCCAAAACGAACACCAACGAAGTCGAAGAAGAAGTCTGATCCGATCTGAACAGTTTGTTTGTTTATTTTCTCTCCTTTGTGTGAAAAGGATCAGATCAGGGTGGTGGTGCAGTGGCGCAGCGGTGCAGTTGGTCACTTGCATGTTTGCCGGCCATAAAAATTCATATTTAAAATGCATAACAATGAGACACGGCGGCAAGAATAAAAAGCCAAAGGCACGCAATGATGATGATGATGATGATGATTGTGATGATGATGGTATGACTACCGCACCCACATGGCATTGGCCTGGGTAGGAAGGATATCTTACGAAGGATATGCCTGCACCTTTTGCAAATTAAGCTGGAATTTTTAGTGCCCTTTTTTTTGTTGTATTTTTTTTTTTGCTGTTTGCTTGGCACGCGTCACCATCATCATCATGTTGGTGATCCTTTTGCGCTTTGCTTATCCTTAATTTCATTTCTCTTATTTTTGTCCGGCTGTTCTTTAGCATTTTTCGGGACAGGTGCAAAAACTTGAATAGGTCCCGTTTCGTCCTCAGCCTTTCTGTCTGGCTGCTTGAATTTTTAGTTTTGGTAATTGCCAAATATAAGCTTATACATATATATATGTGTGTGTGTTCCATTTGAACGAACAACGAGCGAATGCGAATGCGAATCCTTTGGACTACTCCTTGTGTGGATGGATCGTGCTGTTAACCAGCGTCAGCCGGATTATGGCCACACGAGATCCCCGAGAACGATGATTGTGTGGTGCGATTGCGATTTCACGTTTCCCAGTTTTGGGCAATTCGCATATTTGCGCAAACACACAGACCCAGACCAGATCAGACCCCATGCATGCCTGCGATCATTGACTTTTGTCAGGCGATGGCGTTGCCCCTAAGGATCTCCTTCTCCTCCTTCTTATTCTAGAGTAAGTATATAAAAATGTATTAAAAAAAAAAAAAAAATGTAGCTTTATTTCTTTGTATGGGTAGTAAAATAACTGACATTATGTGGAAAGAATATTAATTGATTTTTGATTAAATTAAAGAACTTGAGAAATCTATAAAAAGAAACTAAATTTAAATGAGCTTACTTAATATTGAAAATCCTATATAAATTGGAGGAAAAAAATGCTGGAATTAATTTTGTTTTTAAGAATAATATCCAAGTTTAACTTTGTTTTTAATTCAAATATTAAAATTCAGGTCTCAATTAAATTACCTACGTTTGAAATATGAAATATTACAAATTCTTAATAAAAAAAAATAAATGAGCAGGTCGAAATTGTAAATAAAAAAATAAAAACCAAAAATTTCTTAAAAAGTCCAATGAATTTGTAAAATAAATTATAAAATTAAAAAATAAATGATTGGAAAAGATTGCAAGTGCAAATAAAAAAAAAACTGAAAATGTTTTTAGTTTTTTGAAATCTTGGTTGGAAAAATAAATTACTGCCTACTTCAGTGTTAATTAAAATTAATTTTTATTAATTACACAACGCCACAAAAACAAGGTTTTTGAATGCTTCCTGCACTTCATGAGTCAATTTCTACTAACCTTGGGCTGAGGAGCACGAATATAACAATGGAAAAATTTTAGGACCTCTTTGTATTGAGATATTTGATGCAGATGCCGTGATTATTACACTTTTTAAAAAGATAAAACTAAACCGTAATTTTTCCTGGAATTAGAGGTTCATGTACTTCCTTAAACATATATAAGAGAATTTCAAAGTCTTTTAAATTCTTAATGAAATAAAAAAGTTTAAAAAGAAAAAAGAAAAAACAAAACTGGACGCTTGTCCCAATATTTTATACGTCTCAAAAATAGTACATAATTCACTGATTTCAGGAAAAATTACGGTTTTATTTTATCAGCTCAACTTTTCTTTCAATTTAAACTTAACAAAAAATGACTTTCACTTTAAACCACTATATCTTTGAAACTAGAGCCAAGCCAAAGTTTTCAAGACGATTTTCGAAATCAGCGGAGGGAAATACATTAAAATTAGCTATCTTCAGCTCTGAAGCATTTCCACTGTTGCGTAGTGTTATTTGGTGGCTGGAAGATATAAGAATTGCTCTGATTCTGATATTGTATGATCAATTAAAACACCTTTGGGCATTATGTCATTGCTTTAATAAATTTTTGAAATTAAATCTAATGATATCCAAAACAACACTATTCCGATTCAGACATGGCCCAAGTTCCAGCAGAAGCAAGAGAAGATGTTGAAGTGGTAACCAGAACGGATGGTATTAGAGATGTTGTAGGTAAATAAAAGTGAGCTAAAAAAAAGTTCAATAGATCGAATTTAATAAATATATACTATATATATTATAGGCATGCCATATATGGTTAAATATATGGGTCATAAATACTTCTATATGATTGAAAAACCCAAAAAGCCCACTCACTTACAAATTCTATATGAACGAATGATTCAGCCCAGCGACGAAGTACATATTATGATTGAGGATCGTATTTTTAAATGTCATATTCTGCTTTTAAGAATGTATTGTTTATATTTTAGAAATATGAAAAGGTTCTATCAAGTTGTACGTCTGCCCCAGCAGAAGGTGAGCCAAGAGGCCTTTGAGTTCATCTATAATTGGATGAGAAATGCGAAATGTACATGTGAGCGGGGACAATTGCTGGATTTGCTGGTTGCTTCGGTGTTTTTAGAATGCACACTCCTTACGGATCGTCTCTATGCAATATTTTGCAGAATGGATTATTTTAAAGAATTCTCAGCTCTTGAATGTTATCTGGAAGCTAGTGAAAGAAATATGTCCTCAATTCAAGCCATAATGTTGACACGAATGTCGAGAATGTTTTTACGTTTTGTTAGCTATCCGGAATTTTATCAATTAAGCGTAGATCATTTGTGCGACTTGTTAAGTTTAGATCACTTGTCAGTTCAGACGGAAGTTGAGGTAAATGCAAATAATTAAATTCATTAATTTTGATTTATGAATCTTTTTTGTTTTTTTCTGTGAAGGTTTTGTATTCTGCTGTTATTTGGTTACAAGCCGATTTGGCAAACCGTTTAAAATTTGCCCCCCGAGTATTTGACCAGATACGTTTTCGTTTAATTTCTCCGTACTTTTTCGTACATTTATCCCGGCATGCGATTGATTTTGGTGATCAATTGCGATACATTATGTTTATTGTGGCCCAAAATAAATTAGTCCATGAGCATGAGCTCTATATGAGGGCATATGGGGTGAACGGGACGCTCGATGTTAGTCGCAAATGGATTAGAGATCCGATATGTGTTTATCGTGATATGCTGCATAAAGATCGAATATTAGAGCTGAGTTATCGCGTATTCTTGAAATATTTACATCAATTAAGAAAAAAGCCAAGCAAAGTATTTTTTAAACGCTTAAAGAGACCAAGAAAAAAATTCAACATGCGACAAAAATTTGTCAAGTGCCTAAGATTCTGGAAAAAGCATAAACCCGAATGCAGAAGTCAAATCAAATTTCGTTGTAAATATTTGAAATAAATTAAATTATATATTTGTCTGTCTATGAGAATTTTTTTTTTTTTGATGTTTAATTCTAAAAAGTGAAAATGTTTTGACTCTATTTTTGATAATTCTAATTTTTGTAATTGTCTTTTAGCTTATTAAATATATAAATTCAGATGCCTAATTTTCAATAAAAAATAATTTAAATTAATTTAGAAAATCACAAATTTGATGAATTTAAGCCATTTATTTAATTTGGGACACCCTGTATTGCC
Source organism: Scaptodrosophila scaptomyzoidea (assembly GCA_035078625.1). Taxonomy (NCBI): domain Eukaryota; kingdom Metazoa; phylum Arthropoda; class Insecta; order Diptera; family Drosophilidae; genus Scaptodrosophila; species Scaptodrosophila scaptomyzoidea. The sequence goes on from JAWNPY010000086.1 coordinate 49,835, forward strand.
TAAAGCTTGATTCATTTTGAGAGAGCGTTTAAAGAGGAATGCACAAAGAGCGGGACTGACTCTCTTTCTTTACTTTGTTGTTGTTTTTTTTTATTGTCACTTTGAAGGTGCGACAAAATCAAAGCAAAATGAACAACAGTTATAATAAAATGGCACGCGCATGCATTTGTGAATGTTGTGTGTAAAACCAATACGAAGCACGAAACAAAATGAGCGACAAAACATATAAAATTTAGCAATTAAAAATTTTAATGTGCACAAAAGCTACTACTACCTACCACCAGGAACTGTGAATGTTGAAAAGCGGCCATTTTGCAAGTGCAAAGAAAAAAAGCACAATGCAAATATCCAATCGGAAAACAAGTCTCAATGCAATTTCAGGGCATACACACACACCAAAGCACGCCCAACTCAACGCCCACTGGTTAAACTGCACTTTCAACAAACACACACACACACACACATACAATCAAAACCGCCACCAAAACCAAAATATATGCCGGCCGGCCGGCTTTTTTACTACATAGATTTTTGTTGGTTTTTGTCTTTGCAGCCCTTGCAATTGCCATCGCTCTCACTCACTCACGCACACCTACGCAACCGGCAAGCATAAGGTAAGCTTTCGTCTCGTTTCTCTTTGCATGTGTGTTCGTGAGTTTAAGAATGCATTTTTATTACACACGAGCGAGAGAGCGCAGTACGAGTGAGAGCATGCTATTATTGTTGTTGTTGTTGTCTGGTTATGGGATTGGGCAGAGTCCGTTAGACGATGATGACCGTTATCAAAAATATTTTAATTTAACCAGCTTTTCCCGTTAAACCAGCCCTGGTAAATGAATATTTTTATTTTTGACAGATGAAAAGAAGTTAACGAAAAAACTAAACCAGACAAAGCCTTTTTCTAAGCTCATTTAGAATAACAAAGGACACACAAGTAATCCAGCTGGCCCAGCACCCAAAATTCAGGCCGGCCCAAAAGCGATTCCAAATTCCATTGTTTAATTCGGCCAGCTGCTGGTCAAGCTGAGATGCTGTGCGGCCGAAAAACTTCACACGCCGAAACTGGACATGGCCAAGGACAAGGACAAGGACAACAGAGAGCGGACAGTTTAGGGCACCGTTATTCCAAAGGCAGCTGCGAAAAAAACAAAGAACTAGAAATACTTTTGTTCAATTGGCTTTAGAAAAGATGCTGGGACAAAAGACAAGCTCAGGAGACACATTGGCGCCATCTAGCTTTCATTTTGAGAGTCAATGCAATGAAAACAACAATTTAAACAAGAAAAATTAAGTTCAAAAGAACAGATACATTTTTAATAAGTTATAAATAAATACAAACAAAGACAAAGAATTGAGAAAATCAATTTAGGTAAAAAATCCGCCAAATCTAAATACGTCATAAAATCGAATGCATTTTTTTTAATAACAAGCAAAATAAGGACCAAAAAAACAGACAGATTTTTTTTTTAATAAGTTATAAATAAATACAAACAAAAACAATGAATTGAGCAAATCAATAATCCGGAAATAGAAATACGTCATAAAGTCTAAGGCAAGCAAACAATTATTTTCAATTTGAAACATTTTTATTAAATTATAAATAAATTAAAACAATTGAGAAAAATGGCTCCGATTCATGAAAGCAATGAATTAATTATTTAAGTTAGGTATCAAAAAACATGGTGCCCAATTTGAGCCAAAAAAACTAAAGAAAAAGAAAGTTGTAAAAAATAAAAATTAAATAAAATGCAGTAAATGTTTACGGCTCGACTCGTCGTACACGAATGAGCTCCACAAATTGGCATAGAATTAAGCTAATCAAAATCAAAATTGGATTAGTTTTTCATGGCCAACATGACCGTTGTTTATTTTCCTTCCAGAATTGTTTAGTTCGTTTGTTTATTGTTTAGCTCTTTAGACTTTTGTCCTAAAGAGTTAAAAAAAAGGCAGCTGTAAAAAAATCGCTCTAAAAACCGTAATTATAATATAATTAAAATATAATTACATATTTACCAAGACTTATAGTGCAGCAATCAGGTACTTTATTAAATTTTGTATTTGGGCAGCAGTTAGAATTGTATATGGCACCTAAAAGTATGCTACGATAGAATTAAGTGTACCAATTAAATGTATAAATTTGGGTATTAACGAATTTGGTTTTCTGCAATTATTTAAAGAACTGGCAGCGATAGAGAAATACAAATCACATTTCTTGACGTCCTTGACGTCCTCTTTCGTTTGATACCCCATTTGTCCATATTGGTGCAGTTTTAAAAAGTCATCAAATTTTGCAGTCATTTGTAAGGATTTTTTTTTAGCACAACAGTTTTTAACATATATCTTGAGAACCACTTGAGATCCCGGAATAAATTGGACATCTTCAAACTCGTCTAAACATGTCCTTTCGTATGATATGTCATTTGTCCATATCCTACCATTTTTTCCTAGGAAAAACAACAAAAACAAATTCAGTAAAAAAAGCCGAAAATTAGCTATTTTCACCAGGAAAAAAAGGACCTACAAGGACAAAAGGCATATCAAACGAAAGAGAATTTTCAGCGGAGTCAGGATATGCAATTTAAATTTCAGTATCTGAAGCGGTTCCTGAAATATATGCTTAAAACTGTGGTACCCCAAAAATAACTTTGAAAAATTATTGCAAATTTCCAAATTTAAAAAAAAATCCACTAATATAAACAAATGGCATATCAAACGCAAGGTACAATTCAGACGAGTCAGAAAATGCGTTTTACATTGTAATTGAAAAAAGTATGTAAGCTTTGGCGCCCCGATTGATTAAATTAAATCCATTTAAATACAAGATAAAAACGTCATTTTATTAACATTTATTTTGTTGTTCACATTTACACATGCATGTTTATATTTTTTTCTTTTTTTTTAAGACTTTCGAAATCAAAATGATCACTTAAAGCTAATAAAAAAAACAAAAAGAAAACATGTAAATGTATTTAATTCCCTAAATATTTTTATTTATTTTTTAATTGATATATAAAAAAAAAAAACAAGAATATTTTTGTTGTTTAAATTGTTTTACCAATTTTTACAATAGCGGTGCATTTTGTTTATTTAGGATTAAATTTATGCACTAACTTAATTAATATATTTGTATCAGCAAGTAAAGAAAATTACTTAAAATGGAAAAAAGCCAAAAAAAAAGAAAATCATTACTTTATACAATCGCTACAAAAAATTGCTAAATTAATTCTAGGCGCCTGATTAAACCAAATTTAGTTTTTATTTCTTTCTGGACTTTGTTTATTGTAAGATTTTTGAATTAACAGCTTATGTGGTTATTCTTGTTGGGTGATGCATAATATCGAAGGCCTTTTTTATTTGACAAAGGCCTCTGGTGGTATCTTATTTTCCTTAAATAGTTTCTCGAACACAAAAGCGGCATTTTGGAAATTCCAATTTGTTTCCTCGAGGCACCTAATTAATAAAAATATCAAAAAATTATTCAAATACTTTCAATCAAGTTGAAAAGTTGTACTCACTTGCGACTCCAATACAAATTCATTTGACTTTGGGCGCTCATTGTCTGTACCATTTGATTTTTGGTCATTTCGTCTGGCGGACCGGCCGCTGTTGCTGTAGGAATTGTTCCAGGGATCGCTGCGCTGGTGTTTTGGGGCACAGCCACACTGGTTGCCAGTCCACCCATCACTGGTGGCGGTAAAAGACCACCGACATTGCCCACATTACCCATTGTTGGCTGTGACGTCTGCAGGCGGCTTTGAAGCGAGGTCCCAGCACCAGCACCGACTGCTCCTGCGGCTGCTCCTGCTCCTGGTCCTGCTGATCCAGCACCACCGATGCTTGTTGGTGCTGGAGCATGTTGAGAGCGCTTAAATTCACGTATCTGATCATTTGTGGCGCTGGTTATAAATATCGTCTCGTTGCGTATACAAAAGCCACCGTTTTGTGGCACCACCACATAATTGCGTACAAAATGACGCAATTCATACGATTGTGATTGTTGTCCAGCTGCCATGCTGCTGCTAGAGGCTCCACCACCGCTGCTGTCATTGGCCGGCAGCTCTTTAAATAGTCCACTGACCATAAAGACAATCATTTGTGGCTGGAAATATAAATAAAGGTAAACTTGAAAATATATACCGGGAATATTTAACAAGATGTTATCTGTGTTGTTAAGAGTCTTTTTTAAGCTTATATTCAATTTGGGAAATATCAGTAAAAATAAAAGGAATCTTTGACTTTCTTCCTGAATTATGTCAATTTGTCAACTATCTAAAAAATGTTATTTAATGTGTTTTAAGAGGTTTGACTACTGTTTCTATATCTGATGTTCTTGATTTGTTTTCTAACCATCATCTTTCTGATATATTTAAGTATTTAAAAAAAAAAATTTCAAGTCAAAATATTCAAAATTGCCGTCGTATTACTCCTTAAAGCACAGGTGCCTTTTTCAAACGGTGTACACAATTTCTCGAGTTCTAAGGCATGAAACGACTTGAAATTTTAACCATATGACGAAGCGTTTTTTTGATAAAGAAATTTTAGAGCCGAAATAAAATGTTTAAAGTTTGATGCTATTATTATTTATAAAAATTAAACAAAAAATAATATGACACTGCTCCAAAAAATAAGTGGTTAAAGTTTCAAATCGATTCATGCATTAGAACTCGAAAAAACGTGTACACCGATTAAAAAAAGAATCTGTGCTTTAAGGAGTAATACTTTAATATATAATAAAGATGATGATTTAATTTAATTTAATGTACGAGCTATCGGATATAGAAACCGTCGTCTAAACCCTTAAATTAAAATTAGCTCGTATAAATGAAGAACTTTAAGGCTTTAATTTTTGGCTTACATTGTATATGGTTAGATCGACAGTAAATGTGCGACGTTCATGTATTGTTTTTGGCCATTCATCCAACATGGACACACAGGCCAATTTGCCAGTCTTTAAATTACGTGTACGTAAATCATCGCGATCACTGTTGACGGCACGTCGTAAATTACGATTAAATTTCCAGAAGCCATCCAATCTATAAATTAAAAATTTGTATTATTTCTCTTATATACATAATTAATTTTGTTTTTCTTACCTGCCAGCCAAATTGGCCGATGGCATCGACATGGATATCATGGCCTGATCATGATAGGCATCCAATAAAGGTTGGCGATTGTTTGAATCAAATATGCTAAAATATTGATCCAAAAATTGACGCACAACCTCGGCGCCAGCATTGTCGCAAAGGAATGAGGCTTTTGTTTGTGGCATTGTGCCCAAATCATTGTCAAAGTTTATTTGTGGAGCCAAGGATTCGCCATCCTAAATATATTAGATTTTAAGAATTTATAGATATAAAGAAAAATAATCATTTCTTACCAGTTTCAGAAGTTTGGGGAATTTGCGTCGCACTTCGCTGTAAAATAGGTTTTTTTTTTTGGAAACTTGCTATAATAATTATTATTATTAAGGTTATTTTTTTTTTTTAAAGACACAAATTGGTACAAATTGATTTTTCAAAATTTGTGTGTTTTTCGCGTGTTTTTTTTCTTTTTTTATTTGAAGCAACATTTTAGTTGTTTTCGTTTTACAATTTGAATTGGCAGTGGCAAATGGTTGTTTTGTTTTGTTTAAATTCAATTGATAAAAAAATTATTTGGTTCGAAATTATTTTAAACAGCCAAACAAAATTTTTCAACAGATTCCTTTTTTTTTTTTTTTGAGCTTGAGTTGTTTTGTCTTTTTTTTTATATTATTATATTTTTTTGCTCTTTTTATTTTTGTAATATTTTTTTTTTATGTTTTTCGTATTTTTTTTTCTTCATTTTTTCAAACATTTTTGCCTATAACCAACAACAATTTGCCAACACACATTAACATTTTGAAGCTCGCTGTCAAATTACTGTCAGGGTTGTCATCATCATTAAGTCAAGTCAAGTCAGTTGCTTAAAAGTTAATGGTCCAACTATTCATCCTCTGAGGCAAATCATGCGCGACTCTTACTACTTTGTGTATGTGTGTGTGTGTGTGTGACGTTCAAACATTTGATTTTTTTTGGTTTTTTGTATTACTTCAGCAATGCACGTTAAAATTCGTTGAGATGTGCCGTGGCCAACCTGGTCAATCATCAGTCTCTTTGTTTGTCTGTCTGTCTGTCTGTGTGTCTCTCTCTCTTTCTGTTTCTCTCTCTGTGCCTAAGCAGTGTTGTATTTGTGTAACGGTTAATTCTGGGCTCACGCATATACATACGCACATACTCTCAACTTAACGTCATGCTATGAAGTTTTTACTTTCTCTCTCGCTCTATCTCTCTCTCTGTCTTGCACTTCTCACTCCCTCTGCACTGGATCAGCTAGAACAACAACAACAACAACAGCAACACAACTGCACAAAGCAACTTGCCGTATAAAACAGGACATAGTGTGTGTGTGTGCGCGTGTGTGTATTAGCGATCGAGTGAGCTTTTTTTTTCACAGTGAGTTTGACTAATGATGGCCCACCCACCAATATAATTAAATATAAATATTTGCCCCGAGTCGGCTTGATTGCTCAAGGATTTAGTTGTTATTGAATTACATTGTGATTGTCCGAGAGTCCGTTTTATTTTTATTTTTTTTTTTTGATTGTTTTGCGAGTTTTGTGTTTTGGTTTTTTTTTATATGTTGTTTAGTTGGTTAATAGCTTTTCTTATTATTTTTTTTTCTTTTTCACTATTTTCTTTTATCATTGTTTTCATAATTTTTTTTCTTTTATTTTTTAACTTTTTTCTTTTTTTGTATTATTTTTATTTTCTTTTTTTTTTCTTTCAACTGTTTGAAAATTCTGTTTTAGCTTCTTTTATGGGGCAGCTCTTTAAATAGGCTGCTTGAAATGAAATTTACCTAAGCCCACAAATGCCATTGCCTATTAAAATGTCTTTTGATATTTAAATATTTAAACGCCTGCAATTGACAAATTTTGAAATTTCATTTTGTCCCACTGTGCCTCCTTTATTATCAAGGAGCCCTGGTTAATTTTTAGGTAACGCCAACTCCCACGGCGCAGCGAAACACAAAGCCTTTTGCCTTTCGGTTGTCCTAGATGATTAAGCTCTAAATTATATTATAGTATACCTGACAAATAGCTGTTGATCCTTATATCTATTACGCAAAGGATTATTACGCAAGACAAGCTCAACAATTGGCAAATTACGAAAGACCAAAAGATGCGTCAGCGAGGGCAGCTTTATAATAAATTAAAGAAAGAAAGAAATTTTTAATTATTAATTTACACTTGATAATTGTCAACTCAATTCACCTTGTTATCGCCTAAATAGAGAATCTTCAAATGAGGTAAACGCTTTTCTACTCCCTTGAAGGCCTCCATGCTGGCCATATTATTCTCATTCAAATTGATTGCCTCCAGATCGGGTATATTCTCCGATATAATGTCCAGGGCCGCATTCATAACATTCACCCGAAATAGTGGACAGAAAATGTGTTTCAATTCGGCATCGGCATGAAAACGTGATAAATCCAAGGCCTTGCTGGTCACATTATAACGTCGAGCCATGGCCGTTTTCATTCGCTCCTTAACATTATCATCGATGGTCAATAATGGTGTACCGTTGCGTACACGTGGCGATAAACGAAAACCATCTGATAACTGAGCATTCCGGCCCAACTGCTGAATCCTCTCGGCCAGCTCAAAATCATCAACGAAAAAGACAACACTATGCCTTTCCGCACGCCAATATTGTGGCTCAAACGTGTGTGGTGACATGGCCACATGTAGGGCACGAAGCAGGTTCTCCTTGCTATAAATTTGACCATTATGTATCTACAAAAAGAAAAAAGTTAAATTAAAGATTAATTATAGTTTCTCAGATTTTTTTTGCTCTGATTTTTCAAGCAAGATTGCAAGAAATATTTTAAAACCTTGGAAACTGAAGGAAATATTTATCTATAAAGCTAAATAAGACTTGGGAATTGAAAGTAATCCTTAAACATTTTCTAAAACTTGACATAAATCAGAGGCAAAATTCTCGAAAATATCTTTGGCTCAAAACCTTGGAAATTGAAGGAAATACAGCTTAATATATCTGAAATGATTTTTATCTTAGGAATTGAAAGCAATCAGAGTTAAAATTCTCGAAAATATTCGGAACCTTTAAAATGAATGCAAAATGCTTTCTATTTATTTTCGACTCTTGTCAAGAGTATAGAAAATTCATTAGACTTGATTGAGTCATTCACAAATTACGTGATAAACGAAAAATTGAAATAAATTTTGTAGGTACACTCAATATGATGATTATTTGGTGGGTTGGGTTGTTGGGGCTGGGCTAATTTTGGTGAGAGGAGGAAGATCAGAGGTGCATACCTGGTATTTGCATACTGTATTATTTGGATGGTTGGGTGTGTGCTCTGTGCTGCTTATCTCAACAAAAAAAATGTCTATGATTCAATTATAGACAACAATCCAATTGTGGTGCAAAAACAAAAAAAATGATACTTTTTATCTAGAGAGAATATTTCTAGCCGTTTAAAATAATATGATTGTGATCTATTTAGGTTACACACACACACACTCATCAAGTGAAGCGATTGTTTTCGTTTTTTTTTTCATTTTATTTTTATTTCTTATTTGTTTGTCAATTAGATAACTCATAACTATCCGCTGAGAACTCTCGGCTGAATTTACCAAAACTCAATTAGGCGATAAATGAATTTATTATGGGAATTAGTTGTTTGTTATTTTGACAATTTATTATTTGACCGCCCTTTCCCTTTCCCTCACTCCATAAATGTACTTGGAGGGGAATTTAGAAATTTTGCTAATTATATGCTTGAAAATGACTTGAAAAAAATGAAGGAAAACAAACAAAAATGAAAAGTTTATGAAATTTAAAGAAGGTAAAAAAGAGCGATTCTTAAGAATTTAACTCCTTTTTATTAGTAGTTTTAATTGCAAACGAAAGTAAATAATAAATTGCAAAACAAAAGCGAAATACAAAAAATATGAAGAAAATAAATAAAATGAATAAGCAAACAAACCAAAATGAATGATGAATGAGTGTGTGAATGAGCGGGGATGATAGTGGGAGAGAGGGAGCCACAAAGAACTTCACACTCACACAGGCGCACGCACAACATTCCACATTGTTGTCTTCGTTGTGTGCTGTGTGTGTGTGTGCGTGTGTGTGTTTATACATTATTGCGCGTCGAGACATATTTTTTCTGGGATTGATATGAGCGATGACAAAAGCAGCGTCAGGCCCGATCGCTGCTGCTGCAGCGCTGCAGCGTCGACGTTAACGGCAAGTATGGTTAACAAGTTGGCACCGGCTAATGCCGCGCGCCATTCGCTGACAGCCGTGCAAAGTTAAAACAACAAAACAACGAAAAATCAAAAATTTATTAAATTAAAAAAAAAAAACCCCTAAACCCAACCCCAACGACTCAAAATATATATATATTAAAATGGGCGGCTGTTGCTCAAAGGATTTGGATGACAAGCGCTCTTGGAGTCCCGATGAGACTAAAAATGGTGTAAGTGTGCGTTCGTAGTGCGTTCGTTCGTATGTGTGTGCGTGTGTGTTTATTTGTGCTCTCTCTCTCAATGCAACTCTGATTTATATATATATGTATAATTTGCAGAGCACCACTTCGACAATTATCGCTCAGCCATTGGACAACGATGCGGGGGGCACCGGTGTTTTTACATTGACGCGTACAACGACCACAACAACAACAACGCAAAAGAAAACAGTAACAACAACAAACGAAGATGATCAGGAATAGAAGAGATGAGAGAAAGCACAATGAGTACCCCTTGGAAAGAGAGAATTTTGTGTATAAATTGATTTTGTTTTCATTTTTTTTTTTTAATATTGTATTATAATTCTTTTTTTTTATACCTATATAAATATATGTGTATATAAATATTTTAAATTAAACAACAAATACAAATCATTCCTTTTTGCTTATTTATTTACATAAACAAATGCATATGCATAAATAAAAAAAAAAAAAACAATTTGTATGACTGACCGACCAGTTATCAGACTTTATAATTACACAAAATCCCATTTAACAATAATAAATGCAAAAATGTCAATCAATATAATTAAATTGTTTTGTTGTGTTGTTGTTACCTACAAAACTACAAGCAACAAAGCAGTGCAATTTAAAGAAAAAAATAAAAAACACTTTGTCAGGTGGCGGCGATGTCGCGAAGTGAGGGTGTAAGAAAGAAGCAAGAAGTTGAATATGAGTAACGGCGAATAGTGCCGGCTGTTTAGAGTGAGAGAGAAAAGGAAAAAGATTCTGTTTTCATCCTACCAAAGCCAACGAGAGAGCAAGAGAGGGGTAAGGGGTAAGGTGGGCCAAATGGATGAGCAATGAGATTTTTGATAAGAGCAAACACAAGCAGAGCAGACATAGCATAACTGTACGATGACATCAGGCGGTGGCAGCGCTGGCCACATCAAAGCGGCGCATGCACCGCAAACTTAAGAGAAATGAAAAGTTTAAAAATTCTTATGACAAATGAGGTTTACTCTTTTTGGCTTACATTAATTGTGCCAAAATTGTTAAAATTAATTAATTGTTGATAATCTAATAATTTTAATCATTTTAAAACAGAAGATAACAAATGTTTTTTGAGAGAGAACGAGAACGCCGGAAATGGCGATTAAATACTTTTGTTTAAGAGTTTTTTCGGAGAATCCTAAACGATAAAAAACTGAGTCATTGAATAAATAATACAAATTTCTTCATTTTTTAGATCTAATTTGGATCCATTTCAAATTGGATTTCGAAGAAAGAAATATTTATAGCAATCAGCTTTTTCAACGCTACGAAATATTAAAATTAAAAGCCCAAATGTAGGCTAAAGTTTTTTCTTATACAAATATAATAATTTTAGAATTTAACCATTTTAACAAATAACTGCAAATGCTAGATAAGATTACTCACACACACACACACATACAAAATAATAAAAATTCTTTTAAAAAATCAACTGCACTAAATGAAATGAACTGTACACTCACACACACAAACATTAAATTAAATTAAAAAAAACACGAGACGATGGGTCAACAACAAAAGCAAATAAAATAAATTGAAAAAAAAATAAAAAAGAGAAGAAAAGAAAGAGAGCGAGAGACACATTGAGAGAGTTGCTCTCTCAGCGAGATAAAATAGTAATTGAAACAAACAGTAAATGACTGACTATCGCGAGTATATTTGAGTGTGTGTGAAATTGGAACAGCATTAAAAACGCCCACTCTCATACGCACCCCCAAATACCCTTTCCATTTCCCTCGGGAAACTCTCGATCATCGTCCAAGTACATAGATATAAAAAAAAACGGCAGTTCGCCTTCAGACAGCCATTCAACCGGACGTAAAAATGATCAAGGCAAATTGTTTTCAATTTTCGCTGCTTGCCATTATAATTGTTAATCAAATTTTGGCTCAGCCCATGACCAACAATGATGATGATGTTTCAGTGGCCACTCAGGATATTGTTCAAGGACAACAAACCGAATCAGAATCATCGCCTTTTATTAATAAAATTCCAGCCAAGGGTATTCAAATAACTAATAACTCCGATGAAATAAACACCATAGTGGAACAATTAAAGGCAGCTGGCGTTAGAACGGCCGAAAAAAAGGATTTGGAAACATTAAGTTATGCAGATTTAACACGTCTCCTGGGACTTTGGCATTTGACCAATGAGAGAAACTATTATGTGGCAAATAACAACAACAATAATCAAGCGACAGCCTAAATTTAAACATTTCAATTTGATATTTATTATTATTATTTTTTATTCGTTATAAATTGCAAATAAATTCATTTATGAAGCCGAATTTGAATTCTCTTCATTAGTTTTAATTTCCGAACTGTTTGTGCCAGTGACGACCAAACGCGGCATTTGCTGACGTCTCAGGCGATTTGCAATTGGCGGCACAAATAAATCATATTTAATTAATGTACACTCCGGTGGATCATGATAAATCCGATGATTATTATCCCATTTGAAGATGGCACAAATCCAGGAAAACAGCCAACCGCCCAGAAAGCTAAGGAGAAAGCCAATCACAGCATACCACATATAACTAATGCGATAAAGATAGAAATAATGTGGCTCCTCCTCTGGCTGTGGATCATCCCGGCCGATTTTGGTAAATATATCCCTGGCATAGCTGCGATTTAAGGGACACAGTTCGGTAGACATGGGCAGACTTGGAATGGGCGGCTTGGGCTGACCAAAACCAATCCAAAATGATATAGCGAGTGATAGAATTAATCCGGCTATGGCACCACGTTGATTCGCCGATTTTATATACATGCCCAGGGTGAAGAGACCCAGCAATGGGCCACCAATAATGCCAAAAATTGAGAGAGCTGCCTGGAGTAGGCCACCAATGGAACCGGCTAGAAATGCCAGACCTATGCAGACCAAACCATAGAATATAGACAATAGTTTGGAATACCAAAGCGTCTGCTTCTCATTCAATATTCGACCGGAGGCCAAGCAGCTAACCAAGGGCTTCAAATAATCCTCCAGAGTGACGGCGGACAAGGATGAAATGGCCGATGAAATGGTCGATAAACTGGCACAAAATATGCCCGAGACAAATAGACCAGATAGTCCAGGATACGAGCCCATTGTATCGACCACGAAAAGCGGCATTACTTGATCCCGATTACTGACTCGACCCTCCAGCACTGGATCACAGTCCTTGTAATACCAATATATGCATAATCCGGACAAACAAGTGCTTATGCTAAGCAGACATAGAATGGGCAGACACCAGATTAGAGCCAAGCGAGCCGAACGCAGACTCCGCACGGCCAAAAGGCGTTGAACTTGGGTCTGATTCACACCATAAATGGCCAAATATGTCGCCGAACCGCCTATGATTTGGGTGAACCAAGTATGCCGGGCCGTGGGATCAATACGAATATCACTAAAATCAATGCGTCCATTGTCCTGGGCCGTTTGCCAGATAACATCCAAGCCATTGGCCTTAATTGCCGCACAAATGATGACACTAAAGACGGCGGCAAACATCAAGAGCGACTGATAGATATCTGTGATTAAGACCGCCTTCATGCCGCCCAATGTGGCATAGAAAGTGCACACAACGCCCACAATTAATATCGAAAATATCTGATTGACTCCAGTGACTGCCTCGAGGGCCAAAGCCGGGGCATATACCACAATGCCCATATATAATATCATTTGCATTGAGAATGCCAATGAGGCACACAATCGCGTCATATAACCGAATCGTAATTCAAGATATTCATAAACACTGGCCGTTTTCAGTCTATAGAAAACCGGTAATATTAGATAGGCAGCAATTGGCGTCGATATTACATAGGATATATTTATAATCACAAACATTGTACCATATTGATAATTCTCCATCGATACGCCCAAAATTGTAATGGCCGACATAAAACTGGCCATTAAACTGAATGCCACCGGCATAACGCCCATGGAACGATCCGCCAATAGATATTCCGTTGTTGTACTCTGCTTTCCGCCCACAAAACGATAATATAATCCAATTAGCACTGATATAATCAGGACTATGGCCAAAATGGTGTAATCCCAAGCGCCCAGTGTGCCCATTTTTTCAACTATTATATTTTAGACATGTAATCTTTGTTTTTTAGCGATAAAACTTGGACGACTACGGCAATCGTCTAGAGATTCGTGTTATTATTTTTTTTTCTTTTTTATTATTATTGTTTGCGATTACCAAACACACACACTTAACCGAGAAGTGAGAGCGTCTTACGCGTTTGCCGGCCGTCAATGAAATGAGAAATGTGGCTAAGCCGAATCACAAATATATGGCTGCAAAATCGGCCATAAGGAATAATATTTCACTTCCGTTAATGAGTGAGAGATAGCGGCTTTTAAGAGAGCTTCAAAATTACTCATTTAAAGCAAATAAAAGAAGAAAATAACTTTTGCCCCAGGACCAGTAGTCATAATGGCGACAATTCACACACTCCGGGTCAATAAATTAAGAGCAGCAACACAGCACAGAAAAAATACAAAAAGTAGCAGAGAATTTCAAATGCATAACATTTTTTTGAAATTGATTTAGATTACGGCTAAAGGCTTTTAAAACAGACTCTAAATCAAGGGATTTGCAACAAGAATATATAATAATGAATATAAATCTAGCATTTAAGCCCGATTTAGTTCTCTATTAATAGTGCTTTTTTTTGACAAAAATTCAGCTAAGAAAAAGAAGACCTCCTCAAAAACTATCCATGAAAAGGAATGAAAATGGAAGAAAAATAGATACATCTATGATATTTTTTGGTTTGGCATAAATCAAATATTAAGGAATATGAAATTATAGTTTTAAATATATCAAGTCCTTTCCGCAAAAATAACGTAAGCGCCAGAAACTCAATTTTTATTTTTAATTCAATTAAATAGAAAATTACCATGCGCACCTACAGTAAAAATTTCAGAAGCTCATTGATTGTATTAACTAAGATATCCGCCTGACAAAAATAACGTAAGCGGTAATCTACATACAAATCAAAGTAAATGTAAACTATAAAAAGGCTACTCCTGAAAAATTTTATTTCTGGCGCTTGGCAATTAATTTAAAATTCGGAATTCATTTGGAAAGTAAAAACAAAAGAATTCTTGGATTTATGTCCATTAGAAAATTCAATATGAAGATTTTTAAAAAAAATATCCATTAAATCTCATGTAAAAGGGAGAAAATTAGAAAGATATGTGATATTTCTGATATTCCTTTTTGGAAGGAATATGAAAATGTGGGGAAAAAAAAGTATTCTTGGTTTTATGTACCGAAAAAATCGGTTTTTTTTTTTTAGAACATTGAAATGTGCTTATAAAACAAAAAAAAAGTGTTTTTAGCCATAAAATGAATTGCAAAATGTAGGTATAAATAATTTTGATTATCTTTGCTTCAATTTTTCCCAGTAAGTACTAAAAATTATATAATTTATAATACAGTTTCTAAATTTATGAACTGTTCTGTGTGTCTGGTTTTTTTTTGTTTTTTTTGGGGAGGGTGACCAAAAGTCACACAGAGTTGATATTCATAGCCTTCATAAATATGTATTTTTATTTGCTTGTTGTTTTTGTTGTTTACTTTACGATTTTTACGAATGAAATTAATTAATAAAATTTAGAGCCCGAAACACACACACACAGAGTTGTTATAATTGTTGCGTGTGCGATAACACAAAAACCCAAATTAAACAAGTTAAGATTTTTCAAAAAAATTGTACAAAGGGAATTTCATTTTTTCTACTCACAGTGACTTGATACCAGCCAAAGGCATTTGGCATTAGTTTGCCAAACTTGGTGCCACGTGGTATGGGCGAACAGCGGCGTCTAACATTGGGACGATCCTAATAAATGTGAAAAAGAAGAAGAATATGTGAATAATAATAAACTTAAAACAAGAGGCATTCAACAATTTTTTACCTTGGCTGCTGTGGTAAATTCGCTCATATCATCGTCCTCGTCCCAACGACGAACATCGGGAGCGCGTAGCTTGACATATTGGCCAGGCTTGAAGCGCACACGGCGCTTGTGATCCTTGCGACGCAGATGATCATCGCCATCTAAAAGACCACACATTTAAATTGCTTTTTTCTTTTGTTTTATTTTTTTGCAAATTTCATTCTTACCATCAAAATCTTTTAGTGTGGAATATCGTCCTCCGCCGCCACCGCCACTGCCACTGCTGCCGCCAGCATTGGCATTGTTATTGTTGTTATTGTAGCGTTGACCGCTGTTGCCGCCTCCGCGTTTGGGCATTGTCAACAGCAATCAAAGTCAAAATTTTCTAACGTCGCAATTAAAAAAAAAACCAAAAGTGGGAAGAAAGCAATCTGCACGTTGCCGTGGCCTTTATAATTTATTGTGATTTTTTTTCTTTCTTCTTCTTCGTTCTGTTAATTTCTATGTATTGGTTTCGGGCACGAATAAAAAAAATTACTATACTTTTTTCCCTTAACGCTTTTTATAGGCACACGTGCTCTACAGGCAAAATAACTTTATTTAATTTTAACTTTCGTGCATATACCTATATTTTTTTGTAAATCTGCAGACCAACACCAACAAAATGGACGCAATATTATGAAATTAATTTTAATTTGCTTGCCTTTTTTTTGTGACAGACAGACACACAGAGCTGCAATTTCAATTCGATAGACGATATTTTTGCGAGAACAAAATGTTTTTTTCATTTTTTTTTAATTTCAAATGTGTGTCAAACTAGCTATGATTTTTTTTTTGGGACCGATGGAATAGAATGGTATTTAAAAATGCTGTGCTTTTTTATTTTGTTAAACAATTCCAATATTGTATTTACATAAGGCCCAATTGTAATATTGTTACCCTATATTTTTTAATATAATCAAAAAAAAAAAAATCTCCTTTTCCTAGACTTTAAAATGCAATGGTTCGGTTTCGTTGCTCCGAGATTCTCTATCCACTACATAAAGTCGTCTGATTCATTACCGGCATCATAGTTTGTGCGCATATTTTCTGGTTTCTGCAGCGAGGCATAGCTCCTCAGCTCAGCTTCAAGTTCCCGCTGCTTGGCCTCTTCCTTTTCCTTTTCACGCTTTTCGCGCTGCACACGCTTCTGGTCCTGACGCTCGGCCGCATCCCGTGATTCGCGCAGGCCACGGAAATCTGGATTCTCATCCTCGGTTTTCGTTTTGTTCAGTCTGTTGACAATTTCATTGACGCGCTTCTCCAGGCGTATTTTACGCACAGCCTTCTCATCATGGTAGGAGACTTGGCCCGGCTCCATGTCGGGTGTCTTTTTCAGGTTCTCCCACATGGTATAAACAATTTCCAGGTTGTTTACCTTATTGCCCTGAATACTGTTGGCCTTGCACAATTGGGCGGCGTCCACGAGGACATCGGTGGGTATATCATCCAGTGTCTGGCCTCGCTTCAGACGCAGATAAACGTGAGCCGAGGACAGATTGTGTACGTGAAACCAGACATCTTCTGGCCAGCCCCAACGGATGAGTTCTTCGTTTTCGTGTTTGTCACGGCCCATATACAGCTGGGCAGCTGGTTGCACTACGGTACTTTTAAAATAGAAGACCATTTTTATGCTTTTTGCAAACAAAAACTAACAATTTATTAATTTTTGTCGCCTTTTTGAAGTTTCAGTTGAAATTGAGTATTTACGTCAAGCTAGCTACGATTGCTTGTTGGAGCGGTGGGAATGGAATTATTCATTGGAACCTATTCCGGAAGTGGAAATGAACCAAGTTCCGATGACAATTCGATATTCTGGATAGTTAGTGTGACCAAAACAAAAAAAAGACAAAAAACAAACAAACTGGTCACACTCAATTTTCGCAACAAAAAAAAACACTTGTTTTTTTCCAGAAAAATGATACACAGTCTGTTTATAGTGAACAGCGGCGGGTAAGGAGTGTACAATTTTTGTCCATTTATTGTTTATACAACTTGCTTAATTACAGCGAAGTTTTTCTCGAGAAGCATTGGCGTTCGGTGGTTTCCCGTTCCGTATGTGAATACTTTCTCGATGCCCAACGAGCGGCCCCATATGTAAGTAGGTCAATAAACCTGCCACAACAAGCAATTCCAAATATATGTTTATTATAGGATGTGCCTCCGGTAATTGCCACGCCACATTTCTACCTCATTACTGTACAGCGTGAAAGCATTTCCTTGGTGGCCGCCTGTAAACAGGAGGTGCCGCCACTCTTTGTGATTGAGTTCCTGCATCGAGTCGTTGATACATTCCAAGATTACTTTAACGATTGCTCTGAAACTGTGATAAAGGATAATTATGTGGTCGTCTATGAATTGCTAGACGAAATGCTTGACAATGGCTTTCCCCTGGCCACCGAAAGTAACATCTTGAAGGAGTTGATTAAGCCGCCAAATATATTACGCACCATAGCCAATACGGTGACGGGCAAAAGCAAGTGAGTAGAGGAATAGGAATATTTTTTAGCTTTATTTAATTTGGATTTTGTAGTGTGAGCACCATTCTGCCCTCGGGTCAATTATCGGCCATACCCTGGCGTCGCAGTGGCGTGCGTTATACCAACAACGAGGCCTATTTTGATGTAATTGAAGAAGTCGATGCTATTATAGATAAATCTGGTTCCACGGTCTTTGCTGAAATCCAGGGACATGTAAGTCAATTTCTCTCGTTCTCTCTCTCTGTCTTTCTTTGGAATTCGATTGTTGCCATCTCTGTTTTTAGATTGACTGCTGCATTAAACTCTCTGGCATGCCTGATCTCACCTTGTCCTTTATGAATCCCCGGCTCTTCGATGATGTCTCCTTTCATCCATGCGTGCGCTTTAAACGCTGGGAGGCCGAACGTCTGCTCTCCTTTATACCGCCAGATGGCAATTTCCGTCTCATGTCCTACCACATAAGCTCCCAGTCTGTGGTGGCCATACCCATTTATATCAGGCATAATTTCTCCATTAAAACGGGTGAGCAGGGTCGCCTGGATTTGACCATAGGACCGCGCAATACTCTGGGCCGTACTGTGGACAAAGTCAAGCTGGAACTGACCATGCCCAAGTGTGTGCTCAATTGCCTTTTAACGCCCAATCAAGGCAAATATACATTCGATTCGGTAACCAAGACGCTCTCCTGGGATGTCGGTCGCATTGATGTGGCCAAATTGCCCAATATACGCGGTTCGGTAAGTCATAATTATAGTCATACTACTAAATCTATAAAAATATATTTAATTTCGCTTGAATTTTCAGGTTTCTATACAACCGGGCAGTACTAATATCGATGCGAATCCTTCGGTTAGCATGCAATTCCAAATCTCACAGCTGGCCGTCTCTGGCCTAAAGGTCAATCGTTTAGACATGTATGGTGAAAAGTACAAGCCCTTTAAGGGTGTCAAATATATAACCAAGGCGGGCAAATTTCAAGTGCGCATGTAGACAGCAAAAATCTCTAGCTTTAAATAACTTTAACTTTTTTTTTTTTGTCTATTTTAACCATAAAGAAAAATGTTACTATAAGCAAAAGCATATTTATTATTTGGTCATTGGGGACGTCATTGCCTTGTGCGGCTTGGCAACAAGCGAAAACCAATAAATTTAAATGAAAATGCAAAACTTGATTTTCTGCACACACTCAAACAGATTCCATGTATATATATATTTATATTGGTTGTAGGTTGGCTATATATATATATTTGTATCGATAACTTAAGCCAAAGCCTCAGATACATCTTGCATTTTTGTCTTTTGCAACCGGTTTTTATTCGTCCCCTTGTGTCTCCTTGTACCTGTTTCATACACACACACACACACACACCATGGGTGCGGCGGTGGCGTGCCACGGTAGCCAACAAGCGCCACCAAGGCGAGGAAGATATTCCCAAGTTCTGTGGCTGCTGCTGCTGCTGCTGCTAGACATGTTATACATAAATAAATAAATACCTGACCAAAGCCAACCAAATGCCACAATTTGAGTTTTTTTTTTCTTTATTTGAAGAGTCTTAAATATTTTAATATTTATCTTAATTTAATGGAGCATTGAGTAATGAATTTTAAGCTTACTAAAAAAGAATATATATAAATTTTAAAAGTTTAAGCTCAGCTCTATAAAAAAATAAATAAAAAACAAAATTAAGAAAATAATTTTTATTTTATTTGATTTTCTGCAAAATAGTTTTTATTTTTGTGATTTTAATTTAAAAATTTAGTCATTTATTTGATTATTATTTACGATCCCGGATTTCTATAACTTTTTCCTTTTTTTTATGAGCATTTTATATTTTAAAGAGCCTTAAATACTTTAAGGTTCCGCAAAAAATAAATAAATTTACTTATATTTACTTATAATTTTATGGAAACTGCAGTTTTGCAGCAAGGAGCATTTCACAGTTATTAGAATTCTGTTCTGAATCAAATCAGAGACATTTCTTTCCCATTTCTCTGCGATTTTATTCGCTTATTAAAGAACACAAAAAATCAGCTAAAAGAATTTCAAACGAGAATCCTTTTCACAAAGCTTTGCTGCTCCTTGAAGCGGCAAGGGATTTTTGTTTTGGATTTTTTTTAATTGTGGTTTTGCACGGCTTTTTAAAGGACATGCCAAAGATTTTTACGATCTTCCACCATAATCATCTTCTTGGATCGCCTGATGACTGGCTGAATTGGCTGAGGTTTCACATAAAGTTTCCTGTCTTTTTATAAACCGGAACATGGTTTTTTATCAAATATAATTTATTTTTTTTGTATTTGCTTACCACTCGGGCTTTTAATGGCCACACATTTCCAATTAATAAGTCTATTCAAAATTTGTCCCTGAACCCAAACTACTGGGAATTTATCGGAATAAATCCTAGGAATTACTTAAAAAAAATATTATTTGAATTTTTTATTACCACGAAATTCACGTGTTTTTTTACCCATTTTTTTTAATTTTCAAAGTTTCTTTTAAAGCGAAATCTTGAAATATAGAATTATTGAATGAAATAGTCTTCTATTGTGTTTTTAAAGGCCTAATGATTTTTAAAACGATTTCAAAATCAGAGGAAATTCACAATTCGCTTTTGAATTTAATTTCAAAATAACAAAAGCTTTAGTTTCTTTTAAAGATTTACAAGCAAAAGTTTATAAATATGTATTTATTTTATTTTTCAATATTCAAGTATTTTTTTTGTATTTTCCTTCCAATGTGCCTGAGTCAGAAACAACAAACAAAAAAAAGGTTTCGCCTGACCAGTCCATTTTGGCGTAAAGTGGACTAGACTGGACCAGACCTGCTGGGACTGAGGAGGGCCAGTTTACAGAGCGTGGGAATTGTATTTTTTTTTAGCGCTTTGCTACAATTTTACATCAATTGTTAATGATTGTAAATGCTCTTGTTGTTGTTGTTGTTGAGGTTGTAGGTGTGCTGGTTACCTGGCACGTCAACAATTTAGCACCCAGCAAGCAGTCAGAGGCATATTTATTATTTTTTATTTTTGTTTTTTCTTTAGTATTTCCCATGTTAAATGAGGCGTTTATAAATGTTAACTAAGGGTCGAGATCGAGACTCTTCGGAACCTTTGTTTTGTAAGATTCTTTAAAAAATACTTTAAGAAATTCCTTTATACGTTTTGGTCGGAAAGTTCGTTGCCTAAGTCTTTTGTTGGTAGAACCACGTGCTTATGCAAATTTTCAGGTCATGCCTGAATGCATCTGTAAAACGCTTACACAAATCATTTTTTATTTTATTTTTTATTATTGTAAATGCTTGTTAACTTGGCCACCCTCATATTAAATTCGCTGGCAGCGAAACTGGTCGTCTATCTCACCAGCAATTTGCTATTGTAATCGATACCATTTGATCTCTACACTCAGCACCTATTTATAAAGTATATCTGATTAAATATAATTCTGGTAACCGATATCCAAATGATACAATAAATTACAAAATCATATTTGATTTCAAGATATTTTTTTGAGTCTATCTATAATTGGTTTTATATTACATGAAATTGAAAGAGAAACTAAATAATCGTAATTTATATATTGATCATTTAATTAAATAAGTTTTTCGTTCATAATAAAGTATTTAATAAAAAGCTTTTAATTATTTTATCAAACTAAACGTGTTTGAGAATTTATAAAAATCTAAATTATTTATTTCTATATAGGTGATGTAAATTTTATTTCTAGTTTAAGTTTTACCTTCATTTTAAATTTAAAAATTAATTATTAATGGTTTTCCAACAAAAAAAATGCATATATTTTAATAAAAATATTTTACAAATTTTAGAAACCTTAAAAAGTATGTTTTTTCAAAGAGAAACTTAATGGATACCACTAAAAGTAATTTTTAAAAATTCTAGAAACTTTCAACCATTTATTTTCCAACGAAAAAATTCATATATTTTAATAAAATATTTTACAAATTTTAGAAACCTTAAAAACTCTAATTTTTAAAAAGAAACTTAATGGATACCACTAAAAGTAAATTTAAAAAATTCTAGAAACCTTCAACCATTTATTTTCCAACGAAAAAATTCATGAAATTCAGTACAAAACTCTAAAAACCTTAAAAAAATATGTTTTTTAATGAAAAACTTAATGGACTACAGTAAAATATATAAAATATACTTTGAGTAACTTTTAGATGCAATTATGGAGTCCTCAAACCAAATTGCTCAGAAACTGATTAGAGGATAATTCTTTTCTCATTTTATTTGCTCCCTTACAGAGTATCTCTCAGTCCTTATTGATATCTGACTAGATTTACATACCATTCAATGGCCAATAAAATTTTATGAACTTTGCTTATTAAACAGTAGTTGTGAATGTGTTACAATTGCAGTAAGAAATTAACATTTACGAAACATTTATGCATATTATTTTTTTATTTTTTTTGTTCAAATAATTTTAAATGCCAAGCAAATATGTAAGGTAAATTAAATGCTTGAATTAATTTTAATAGAGTGCTAAGAAAAATCAAAATAAAAAAAATCAAAAAGTAAAAGTGATTGGATTCGATTGAAGTTTTTCTTTTCAATTTTCTTAAATATGCCAAATGGTTGGTGTTGTTTTTTTTTATTTATTTTCGAGTTCAAAGCATTTGACTTATGCTAATTAGCACCTTGTACCAGATGTTGAATATTTCTACAAATAACTCCCCGTTCTCTCTTTCTCTAATTTAACTTAATGCATTTGCACGCTCCAATTTTGTAACAACTGAGCAAACGGTGTTAAGTGATTTTTCCAACTAATAAGTGGAACACCCCTAGCTAAAATATATATATATATATATATATATGTATGACCCTCAGGTCTCTGACGGTCTGAGAAGTTGCCGGTCGGTCGACATGAATTTGTCATTAGCAACAAAGTTTGATTTTGTTGTACAATAAATCGTGCAATTGCATTTGTTTAATCATTTATGCAATTGTCGCACTGTGCAAATGTTTGTCTATTTACCTTGTGGTTGTTGTTGTTGTTTTTGTTGTTTGTCTCTGAGGTGTTGACAGACTGCTGCCAATTGGCCTGTTTGAATGTTCACATGCGTCAAACTCAAACGTCTGGCGAGCTAATTAGAAACGGTGATTATGTCCGCACTGTGCCCCACACACACTTGAACTGATCCACACTAAATTACAACAAAAGACGCCTTTTATTATAATGTTGTTGTTGTTGTTGATGTAATGCTCATTAAAAAAGATTGAAACTTCCTCATAAAAAAAAAACAGATCAGAACAGAACAAAAGAAAATATTCTTTGGCCTGAGTTAAATAACGAAACTTGTATGCCCTTTTTTTCCCCCATTTATTTTCATAGAAATGTTTTTAAAAAAGAGTACAGCAATTTGTATAATAAATTATACTCTATATATTTTTTTTAATTAAATTGTTTTTTGAGTTCGCTGGTCAACATTTAATGAGGTTTGAAGATCATTCATAAAATAAAAAAAAAAATGTATGAATGTACAGAATATATCTACATATCTCCGATTGTATACATTCCATCATTAAAAATAGAAACAAAAACAAATTCACTGTGGCTTGTTGTATTTTTGGAACAATTTGATAACAAACATGAAATATAATTTCCAAGTGAATTTTGAAATGATAAAATGTTCCAATTGTTTTTTTTTTTGTTTTGTTCTTTGGCAAAATTTTCATCATGATGCCTGCTTAGTCATTGTGGTTTAATTAAAGCAAAACTCAACAATAAAGTTTCATTTGTGATGTATGTGAATAAACAAAAGCAGAGAGACCGAAATTTTCAGTCTACTCAAAGTAGGATTTGCATACAAAGTCGCAGTGGTTTTGTTTGTGTTGATAAACAAAAATTTAAACTACAAAAGAAGAATTGATTTTTATTATTTATGGGCCACCAACCAACAAGACTATGATGATAAGAAACATTTTGAGTGAGTCAAATTCTTAGCATTTAACATTTATGATAATGTCAAGCAAAAATTATAATTTCCATATATTTAATTCTAATGGATTTTGATTCTAAACATGATAAAATGCTGCCTTGAATGCATTATCAATTGATATGGAAATTTGTTAATTTGGGGGCTTTGCAATGAATATTTAAATGAAAAAATCTATTTACCCAACTTTCCTAAATGATAAATGGCACAGATCATTAGAAAAAAAACAAACTTTCAAGAGATATTTGATTTTTAATTTTCAATTAGGTTTTTAATCGTTTCATTTAGCTTTGACTTTCTGGAGCCCCCTTTTTTTTTTTAGGTCAGATAAAAGTCAATCCAACAATTTGTTTAGAATTTTATTTTTTGCAAGCTATCATTAATCTCGGAACAGAAAAAAAGCCCCTCGAACAACAATAAAATTGGGTAAGGCCGCTTTCGGATTTTGTGTGTGACAAGTGCGAACGTGTTGATGTTTTTAAATAAATAGATTGTATCTGGGCAATGAGCAAAATGATGTGACGTTGATGATGCTCTACGATTACCCATTGGGCGGTCTGGGTGTTATTTATAACAATAAGGTTTCCCATTACGTAAGCCGCACCCCCTAGAGGTCAACTAGAGGCCAAGCCCATTTGCCACAATCAGGTGTTTCAATGGTTTATTATATAATCCGCTTGCACTTTGCCATAAACTGGGCATTCATTTATTTTACAACAACATATATATAATTTGACCTTTCAAGCGATTCTCAATTTCAAGGTTCTCTCATCATCATCATCATAATCATCATCATCAATTCGTCCAGACATTGTCGTTTATTGTCTTTGTCTCTCCCATTTAATTGTTCATTTATTTGAAATGCACTTTTTTTTTCACAATCGCAGTGCAATTTTGCAAATTCAATTTTATTTCAATCAATTTTTCGTGCACAAAAGTTTGTTGGCATTTTTGCACTTTGAGCTTGGCTCAGTTTTAGCTTACATTTTGTTATACTCTATAAACAATTAAGCGTTCAAGAAGAGCATACACAAGAATCGAGAAAATACAGAGAGGGAGAGGCGGTTTTAGAGGCGATTTTTTAAGTGTTAAAGGTCAATAAATTTATACAGAAATATTTGAATATATATTTTTATAATAAAGACAGAGAAAAGCCTAATTAAAATACCTAGATTTTATCAAATTTCAATCAACTACAAAGTATTTAAAAATTGATCAAATTTCCAATTCTTAAATATTATTTTTAGTTATTGCTTTTTTTTATGCATTCTCAACATTTGTCAGACAAAGTGTGCAAGCGTCACACTTTACTTATTATTGTCGCAATAGTTTAGAATTTCTACTCACACTCTTGCCCTTTTTTTTTATTTTTATTTTTTTCTTTATATAGCCAGTTGTACATTGAACGGTTTCATTTCGCTTTCGATATGTTGTAATATTTATTTATTGAGGGCAAACTTGGACAATTGCAATGCTTAATTCAATTTACTATGCTAATTTGCTCAGCATATGCCGCAACCACACAAATAAAAAAAAAAATAATAATAATATTAAGACAGAAGCCAGAATCAGAAGCTTTGGAATCTGTTGTATATTTTTTAATTGTAATGCAATTGATATTCTTGTTATTTTACTTGAATATATTTATTGGAACTTTAATTATTCATTTCTTATAAATTTTGCAGTGCTGATTATGTGAAAAATATTTTAAAAATTAAATCAAACTTCTGTATAATAATAATAATATTTTAAAAATTTTCTGGTACGTGAAATTTACTGGGTGTATTTAATTAAGCATTTCTTATAGATTAATTGCTGCTTAGTTCAGATCGTAGAAACATTTAGATATTTTTTCTGAACCAAGCATCCCACAAATTTTTTAAAAAAATTAGTTTCAAATTAAAATTTAATGTGAGAAACCAAGAGAAAATTATTTTAAAATATTTGTATCTAAATTTTCAACCTTTTCAGTGCAAAATTTAGAAAGATCAACTGCTTGGTTTCCATTTTCATTTGTTTTGTAGAAAATTGTGCCTTTCATTTGTGGGTTAGACAGCTGTAAATATTTTTAAATCCTATCTTTTCATCAGCGCATTGTCATTCAATTCATTTCAGAGAAAAAACTGTCAAATTGGCACACTTCTTGCAGTCGTTTCATTTATTTATTTTTCTTCAAGGGATTTGCTGCATCTTCTGTCTGATGATTGAAATTGAAATAAAATAATTATTATTATTAACTGGCACGGGTACGCAAACTGGTAACTCGATAGGGAAGCTCGAATTTTGCTTATGTTATATGAGTGTGAGTCATTTTAATAATCCCCCTGTAAAATTGGCCGGTAAAGTGTATTAATCAGCAAGATTTCCGTTGAATTTATTTTCGTTTGTGCTGGTTGACTGGCGCCAGAATAGAATTGCTGGCTGCCCAATTAAGTTTTCAAATATGGTAAAGAATTTCTTAACTTAAATATGTCATATAATTGTCACTTTAAGTTTTATTATTATAAAAGGTGTGTCTGTGTCTCTAATCAGTCGCTTGAGTTTTATTTGCCCCACAGTTCATTGCACTGGCTGTTAAAAACTTGGTTCAATAGAGAGTCCCAAAAAAATATATATATTTATGATATTTACAAAGATTTGTTCAAGTTTATTTATGTACGTTTTTTTTTTCTTTTTTTTTCTTTTTTTGCCTAGGGTTAAGCTGGAAGAGGCGACTCATGGAAAATGCAGCTGCTTTGGGGTATTCTTATTTGTTTAGTTTTCAACCTGTTTACAATTTTGATCTAAAAACACAGACACACACACAGACACAAGTCTACAAACACAGACAGTGGAGTCGGCAACTTGAGAAGCCAAACGATGCGCATGCGCGCGCTTTGTCAACGGTTTGTTGAGCTAAAAGGCACTGAAAATACATAAATATCTTCTGGATACACTCGAATAAAATAGAGGCAACTACAATAGAATCAATAAATAATAAAATAAGCTTGGCCCCACAATTAGATTAGAACTGATCGAGAATATATATATTTCTATTTTTTCTTCAACATATTTTTTACCAGTCATTAATTTTTTTTTAGTGTAGATACAAAGTAAGTTTTATTGTCATGTATTTTTTTTTTTTTATGGTCGTGCCTGAAAACTTTAGCTATTGTTCTTGAAATAAAAAGAAACGAATACTTAAAAAAAAACACACTTTTTGTTTAATTCTTTTGCTTTTGCTTTATTTAAATGGGAAACACTTTAATATATATGTATATAAATATAAGTATGGAATTTAAATTGGCTTGGTATTGGTATATATGTATATATAAAATTGATTTGTTTAGTTGCCTAAATAAATATTTGTTAAATATGTATAAAATTTTCATATATTTTAAAATATTGCTTTTGAGTCTTTTTATATTTTTCTTTTAAATTTAAAAAAAAAAATCTATTTTAATGTACAAATAAATTTAATGCTGCATAAATTTCTATAAAAATATATATTGTTGTATATTAAAATTTATTTTATTCATTCATTTTCTGGTATTGGAAAAAAATTGCGCTACGCTAAATAAATCCTATAAAAACATAAAAAAAAATTGATGGCGAAAATTGCAAAAATTAAATATATATATATGGGTATATATATTAATATAAATATAGATTTATGCATGCGTACAAATAAAATATTTGATTTACTTTCATTTGCTTTTTTCATTAACAATAAAGCACTAAAAAATGAATTGTTAACTAAATTATCGTGTTTTCGTTTTTATTTTTATTATATTATTTTTTTTTGTCATCGCTTTCTGTTATATAAAATTAAATTAATACAATTCTTAATCAATGATCACAACTCTTAGCATAATTATTAATCGCACGTAGTAATTATTGTTCTGTTTTAAATATTACTTTTTCTTTTCGTTTTTAAATATTTCTTGTATATGAATAGTTATTAAAATATTAATAGGTAGTGCACAACATTTGCCCTCGTTTTACAATCATTCACATTCATATATTTTTATCAATTGATTGTCGTTCGATCCAATCTAAAAACAACCTGAATTTTTATTTTATTTTCCTTACGTTTGTTTCTTTAGAAAACATTTTTAAAAACGGGCTTACAAATAGCTTGGCTGATATGTAATGTTAGTTTAGATTGTTATTTCTGCTGGGAGAGCACTGAATTTGTACAACTGCAAAGAAAGCTGCAATGAAATATAAAATAAATAAAAATAAATCATTGAATAAAGCACAAAACTATAAATGATAATTTAATTTAATTAAAAAACTTACAATTAGAGCAAAACATTTTCAAACTAATTTAAAAGTAGAAAATTAGATTTCCATTAATAAATATTTAAAATGAATTTAAAAATTGGTAACATATCATATATTATTTAAAATGTTCTGATTTTTAGAGAAATTAGAAAATTATATTTCAATCAAATGAATTTAAAAATTGGTAATAAATAAATTAAGATTTGGAAGTTTAAAAATTAATTGAAAACTTGGAGAACTGAATTTTCTAGTTTTCAGAAAAATTAGAAAATAGAAAATCAAATCAAATTGAAAATCAAGTGAGAACTTGGAGAGCAAAATGTTTTGATTTTTAGAGAAATAAGAAAATAGAAAATTATATTTAAAAATTGGTAGTAAATTAAATAAATAAATTGAAAAAAATTATCAGATGTATAGAATAAATAAAAATACAAATTTTAAATATAATTTTCTTCTTTGCGTTTTGTACTCACTTAAAAATGATGGCATTATTTGAAGAAGCACATCTCCCGGCATATGAAATTGAATTTGTTTGTTCGTATATAATTTATTATTGTATTGTTTTATTATTATTTTTAATGGTGGGCTAACATGGCGTATGCTTATTCATTGACCCCCTTTTCTGTCCATTCTTCTAAAATGGCAATACAAATTCCCAGAATGTCTGTAATGTCTAAAAAATGAATTTTCAATGTTTTGTTGTACTTTTTGTACTATTTTTTTTTTATTTTTTTTTTGTTTTTGTTAATTGAAAGTAATTAATGCAATTAAAAAAGCAAACGAGTTATATGAAGCTGAACTGGAAAGAAGCGTTTTTTGTAATCTTTGCTATTGCATAACAACAACAAAAAATATACATTTATAGAGGGCAGTGGCAGTTTTGTTTTCATTTTCGTTTTTCGCGTGTCTCTAATTCTGACAGACAGAAAGAAAGGCAGGCAGGAAAAGAGAGGGGGAGAGAGATGGGATTCATTCATTTATTAATTTTGGGGCGGTCATCATCATCTCATTCATTGATACCTCCTCGAATGGGCAGTCAAGTCAAGCTTTTGATT
Source organism: Scaptodrosophila scaptomyzoidea (assembly GCA_035078625.1). NCBI lineage: Eukaryota > Metazoa > Arthropoda > Insecta > Diptera > Drosophilidae > Scaptodrosophila > Scaptodrosophila scaptomyzoidea. The sequence goes on from JAWNPY010000086.1 coordinate 79,096, forward strand.
ATCATGTCGAGTTGATGTTGCCGACTATTAGCAACAACAACAACAAAAATAATAACAAATTGTCTAATTGACTGGCAGTATTTTTTGTTGTTGTTTATCACTTGCAATGCCGCCCTATGTCCAATGCCAATTTACCAAAAATAGAAAATATATAAAATTAAAAAAAAAAAACCCTCAAAATAAGTTGTTGTTTTTAATTTCTTGTTTTAAAAAAGCCTGACATAGAAAAACTACTAACCAATTGATAAGATAAAAATGCCATAGACTTGGCAAGTCAGAATTTTGTTGCCCAACCTTGCTCTCTCTCTCTCTCTCTCTCTGTCTCGCTCTGTCTCTCTCTAATTGGCATTGTACTTGATTAAGAAATCATAAATATAAAATATATTAAATAAAAATGGTTGATTCTTTTTACAGGTTCCAAGACTTTTGTTATGTAAATTTGGTCAAAGATTTCTTTGCTTAACTGGGTTGGCATTCTCTTTTTATCAACTGTGATAAATTAACATATTTCTTTTTTTTTATCATAGACAAAACAAACGACAAGAATATGACAGTAATAAAAAATAAAAAGAAAAACTGTTTGTTGATAAGATGCGGCGCTGGGATTCAGGTTGCCACGCAAACACAGACGCATTATTTATTTATTTATTTTTTTTTTGGTTTCGGATTGTACGCCCTGAACTTGCCCTAGCTGTGGTCAAACCAGTTTCTTTTCTTCTTCTTCTTCGTGTTTGTCTTCTTTTTTCTTCTGCTTCGTCAGTGTTTGTTCGTCAACTATTAGGGCTTACTGTACTGTAAGAAGCGCAGGCGCAGCGACTGAGTGGAGTGGAAAACCGGCTGCGCATTGTGGAAGCTACTTGACTGCTCACTGGCGTTACGCTTAAATGAGCGATGCTTTAATGCTCTCTCTCTCTCTCTCTCTCATTCTCTCTCTCTTTGTGTGTGTCTGTGTGTGTGTGTGTATAAGTTTGCGTAATACCAGCAGTATACAAAAAAAAAAAAAATAAAATAAAAGTAGAAGAAACATTAAAATGCAACCATGCAGATTTTTTTTTTAATAATAAATAATAATCATAATTTTTAGCATATTTTGTTGTTGTTTTTATTGCAATTTGCAAGACAATTTGTCGTATAATTCGGTTATTTTTTTTTCGGTTTTTTTTTTTTTTGTTTTTATTTTTTAATTTTCTTATTTTTCGCTCAAAGTTCGATTAAAATAAAAAAAAATTTGTAATTTAATTATTATTATATTGTACATAGAACTAAAAACTTGAAACTAAAGCACAAAAAAAGTAGCATTTATGTTTTGTTTTTTTTTTTTATGTATATTGTAAGTATATATAAAATTATGACAAATACAAATAAAATATATTTAAAAAAAAAAAAAATAAATTGTAGTAGATTTCATTTGTTTTGTTTACATAATTAAAATTTAATTAGATTTAATGGCTAAAACGTATAAAACTAATGTCTTTTGCATGCCACATTCTACATCATCAACATCATCTTTCTGTGTGTGTCTGTTTGTTTGTTTGTTTGTGTGTGTGCTTCTAGGCGCATGTGGCTGTATGTGTGTTTGTGTGTGTGTGTATTGGTAAATTCTACAACTCGTTTGCTAAGATCAATTGGGCTTCCCCCCCCCTGCTACTCCTCCTCCTCGTCGCTGTCCCCCCCAAGCCCCACATTTCCACCCAACCCGCCCGCTTCGTGTACGGCAGCTGCTGCTTGTGTGAAACTTGTATTTGTCTGTCTGTGTGTGTATGTGTGTGTGTGTATGTCGGTCGGTCAGTGTATGGGTTTGTCCTCCCCCCCCCGAAGCAATTGGCGATTTTATATTTTAATTCTGAATTTCTGTTATGGTAATTTTCTTTCATTCTTTCTTTCTTTCTGTAAAACTTGCATCTTCAATCATTTAGTTGTTGCTTGTGTTGCTGCTGTTT
>JAWNPY010000087.1:9817-25644 GCA_035078625.1 Scaptodrosophila scaptomyzoidea
AGGACTTGACCTAAAGGACGAAAAAGGTTCAAGTAATCATTTGGAATCCCTCCCCCCCCCCCCCCCCCCAAAAAAAAAACTAACCCTTTCCATTTTACATGTGGGCGTGATGCTGATGATAATAATAATGATAATAATAATGATAATAATAATGATGAGCTCTATTCATTGTATGCAAAAATGTATAGCGCACTTTTCAGGTCAACTCGTTTTTTATGACAGCCCATTTGTTTTTTTTTTTGTTTTCTTGCAAATTTATATGAAAAAGCGTTCATCTTTAACACAAAGGCACAACCAGAAAGATATAGAAAGAAGCTGCAAACAAAAGCGCATAAAACTTTGGGGCCACAATAAACAAGAAGAGTGCAAGGGAAAGGACCACAGGGAAATTTTGTACAAAGCCTAGCTGATGTTGATGCTGATGCTGATGCTGATGTTGATGCTGCTTCTGCTTCTACTTCTGCTTCTGCTTGTGACATGCCATTGCCATTGTTTTGACGGCAATGTCTCTTTTTTTTCGTTGTTGTTGTTGTTTCTCCCTGTCTTATGGCTCAGAAGCTTCAATTGCACCCGCAGAATGACATTGTGGTCCAAAATGAGTCAGCAGCACAACGCATAAAAATGCAATGAAATATGTAAATGCTGTTAATTTCAGGCCAAAGACAATGACAACAACAATGAAAAACAGAGAGAAATAAACAAGCAACAAAAACAATTGTAAAGCTAAAAATAAAAAATGAAAATAAAGGAAGCCAACAAGAAGGGCAATGTGTGAATAAAACCAAAACACATGCAATTTTCCAATTCAGCTTAATTATTATTTTTGTTTAATAACTAAAAAATATAATTAAAATTAATAGCATAATTTAAGCAATTAATTAACATATATTAAAATAATTATTATTTTTTTTTAGTTTTTTGCCAAGAGAAATTTGAGAAAGAATAATGGAAAATTAAAAATTATAATTAAAATAAAAAGCGCAAACAAATGTTTAAAAAAAAGATTATAGTAAATATGTTTTTTATTTTGCCCTTAAAAAAAAAACTAAATGATTTTTATTTCATTTATACGAAGACCTTTAAAAATCCCAGTTATTTTAATTTTGCTGCATTTTTCAACACACATTTTTTGTTTTTTGGTTTTTTTTTTTGTAGATGGCCACATTTATGTGTTTCTGGTTTTCCTTCTGGTTCTCATGGAAATGTTTGCAGAACTTGGCTAAACGCCCACACAGTGGTAAAAATTTCCCTTAGCAAGCAAGTAAACCACAAAACACACAAATGCGCCGGCTGCGTTGAATTTGGCGGTATTGTAAATTTGTTTTTTTTTTTTTTTGTTTACCCCTGCACACTTTTCAATTTAAAATTTAATAATTTGAATTTTTTTTAAGGAATTTTCAGAGGGAATTTAATTGAAAGCGAATACAAATTATTTTTATTTTCCATAAATTCAATTTCTCAAAAAGAGTATAAATTATTCCTTCAATTAGTTGGACAGAAAAGGACTTAAAAATTGCCAACCAAACACAATTGCAAATGCTTGGGCAGCTGTTGTGTGTGTGTGTGTGTGTGTGTGGGAGGTGTATGTGTTTTTTTTTTGGCCAAAGTTGGCAGGTGTTTCCCACTCCTTAGTCAGTTTGTATCTGTCTGTTTCGTTGCCTCTTTTTACTAAAAATATCCTTTATTTGTGTTGTTGGTTTTTCTTCCTTTTTTTCCACTCTTGACAGTTGCCTGCTAATGCAGTGCCGAATTCTACCGCCCCAAAGGACATGAGCAGTGTGAAGAGAAGCGTGTGAGCTTTTTTGTTATTGTTGTTAGTCGCCAGTCATTGCCATTGCCTTTATGTGTGCGTTTATTTTTTATTTTTTATCTGCCTGCAATTGTTTATTTTTTTTCAGATTGTGAGTTGTGTTTTGTTATTGCATTCCATTTGCTCCCTTTGACTTTGTCGTAAAAAAAAATCTTGCATGACTGTGAATTAAAGTCTAAGCTTGTTCATCTTTCTAACTGGATTTGTCACCTGGACTATCTTGTTATATAACCAAAGTAAAAACTATTTGGTACAATTGGCATTTTAAATTTCAAGCTATTTCAACATAATATTCCATTTATTTATGTACAATTAAGACACCTGCAAAGAGTTTCGTTTGCTCATTACAAAATAAAAATTCCATTGTTTGTTTGGGACTTAAAAAACATCATAGAAATGTCACAAAGCTTTTCACAAACAAAACTACAAATAATAAAAATGTCTAAAGGTAAACACATAAATAAATAAATTCATAAATTCATAAATAACAGAAAAATAGAATTTTAGTGTTTTAATCTCTTACTCAATATAAAAATAAAAAAAAAATAATAAAGTTTGAATATTTCAATTTGGAAAAATTTTACAAAGGTGGCTTAAAAGCTCATGACAAAATCAATGAACAAATATTAAATTTCAAAAAATATTTTCACAGCTTATATTGAGTCGTTAAGCTCGTAACAAGATAAATTGAATTTCAATTTTAAATGCCAAAAATAAAATGATAAAAAAAATGCAGTAAACAAAAAAAAATGATTTGAATTTATTTGACTAACAAATAAAAATCAAGATCAATTTGACATAGCTAAATATTGAGAATAAAAATATACATATTTTAAAATTAGAAAATGAAATGCAGGCGTCTTGAATATTAATTTTTTAACCATTCAAACGAGAATAAGTCAATGATTTATTTAATTAAATTTTCTTCTTTTGAAATTATTTAATAAAAATTAAATAAATAAATTTCCTACAAAAATCGGTTTAATTAAAAACGAAATTTCAATTTGTACATTTAATTGCCCAAATTATTGAAAATCATTTCACCTGTTTTATTTTTTATTTTTTTGTTTTGTAATATTTTTGTAATTCTTGTAATGACTTAAACCGATTGCATGTCCAAAAAGAGCTGAAAGAAAAACAAAACTGGTAAACAAACAAATAATTTGTTTTTATTTTTGTTTGTTTGTTTGTTTGTTTTTTTTGTGCAATTTCATTCTATTGGAGAACTAATGAATGGAAAATTAAAATGCACTTTGTTTGTCACTTTCGTAATTAACAAAAAAAAAAGAAAATTTCAAGTTGCCATTATAAATAGAATAAAAATATTTTGTGTGATTTATGCAAGAATGAACATGAATGGATATGGCTATGGATATGGATGGAAGTGAGTTGCAATTTGGTGTACCCATTACTTTTACCGTTACCGTTGTTTATCATGATTACATGCCATTTACATATACACAGGACTACGTAAATAAAGCGAAAGCGAAAGATGTCGGGAACAGTCAAGAGCTGAGCGCTGGATGATTGCAGCCATTGAGGCAAAAGGCGACCAGTCACTACAGACAGACAGACAGACAGACACCCGTCATTCAAACAGCTAGTCAGTCAGTCAGTTATTCAGTCAGTCATTCACTTCTCTTTAGTCACCCTACCTTTATTCAGTATTTTGTTTTTCCTTTTTATTACAAGTGTGTGCATGAGTCTGTCCAACTTATTTTTGTTTACATAATCCTTGCACGTTGTTGTTTCACCGTGTCTGTCTGACTGTCTCCCTGTCTGTCTGTGTGTCTGCCTTTGTGTGTGTGCACGCTCGTTTGTCTGTGTGTAAAGTCAACTTGGTGGGGGCTCGGGGGGTGTGGATGCTGGGCTGAGGCGGGGGGGGGAGGGAGATGATAGCACAGCTGGACCGCAAAACGTAAATTTGGGTCAAGATTTGTAAGCGTAACAAATGCTCTGACTCTGGCTTTCTATATGCATAACGACAGACACAGAGACTCACACACACCCACACACACTCACACACACACACTCAGGTGTACGTAACAGTGTGAGATTGTGTCAACCATTTCTATCTTGTAATTTATTTTTTTGATTTTTAATTCTCACAAAAGTATACTAAAAAAAACAACAAAAAACAGCAAAAAAAATTTATTCTTAATTTATTTTGATTTTATATATTTTTATTTTATTTTTTTTTAATTATTTTCTTTTTAATTTTTGGCACACAACAAAAATGATTTGTAATTTTTTTGCTTACTTTTATTTGGTTTCAAAAAAAAAAAAAATTCTCAAAAAAAAATATTTGTATTTTTTTATATTTTATTAATTTTTTAATATAATTTTTTTTTTTGTTATGATTAACTGTTATTTTTGGTTGTTGTTGTTGCTAGACTTATTTCTTTTTTTTTTTTTTGGTTTGCTTTTTCGGTGTGACACACGCGCGTTTTGTGTTGCGTTTGTTTGGCGGTCAAATCAACGACTGAATTTGAAAACTGCAAAATTGTTCAGCAGCAGCAAAAGCAGCAGAAGCAGCAGCAGAGTACAAAAACCGAAAACCGTTTAATAGTGTGCCATAAATGTGTATGTGTGTGTGTGTGTGTGTGCTGGCAGCAAAAGAACCGTTAACAACAACTGACGCTTGAGGTGAGTTTCACTATAAATGAGCTTATCTGTGTGTGTGTGTGTGTCTGTCTAAGGTGAATTTCAGTTTCGGTTTCATTTTCGTCTTGTCTACTTTTAGGCGCATCTCTTTTTGTCAGTGTGTGTGTGTTGATTTTGTTGTTGCTGGCCTTGTTAAGTCTGCTGCGTTGTTTGGTCCTGTCATATATTTGCAACATTGTCTCGTCGTCTGCCCGACTAGCTTATATAAGAAGTAAACATTTTCTTATTCACCACACACCTTCGCCTCAAAGGCTTTGAGCTTTTCACCACTCACATAGAAGTGTATGTGTGTGTGTGTGTGTGTCATCGTCAACATCTTTGTCATTGTGTGCGTGTTAAGCATGGCGTGCTCCATTTGCCTTGGTATGCGTGTTAAAAGCTAAGACCACAATCCAATTTCCCCCTCCCTTAAAAAACAAAAAAAAAAAACTTACAACAAACAAGGCCAACGCACCAAAAAAATCAAAAAAAAAAACCCAAAAAAAGAAGAAAAATAAAAAGTAAAAAGCGTGTAAAAATTAATCTGCACGAATGTTCAAACAACAAAAACAACAACAAAACAAAAAAATATATATATTTAAAGATTTTACAGGGATTTTTGGAAAAAATGCTGTTTTTTCTTTTCTTCTTTGGCTTAGGAAAACTTTATCAGTAAAAATTAATCGTAAATTCTTTGAATGAAATTCTTTTTTTTTTTTGGGGGGGGGGAAATGGCAAACATACATGCGTAATAATAATAAAAACATTTGCTAGTTGCGTGTCTTCAATGACGCAACCGCTTTTCAACTAAAAACAACAACAATAATAAAAAAAAGAAAAATCACCAACAACAGCAACAACAAGAACCAAAAAAAAAAATAATAATAATAATAAAAAACGAAGAAAACACATCTTCCATCTTTCGCACAAAGTCCTTTTTACATTTTTTGGCCTCTCTTTGCTGTTGTTGTTGTTGTTGTTAAGTTGTTTTGCTTGTAGCCAGATTCATAGCCAAAAAAAAAAAAAAAGAAGAAGAAAATTTACATTTCTTTTCTTTTTTTTTGGCGTTTATGGCTTTTGGCCATTTATTGTACTTGAGAGTCAGCGTTGCTTTTCTGTTGTTTTTCACACTTTTTTAATTGCCTTAAGCACCCACCAAGCATCCCCGAAATTCAGGACACTTCACTTGGACACACCACGCCCCCCGGCCCGCCCCCTCACTTACTGCGGCATTGTGACTTTTACGAGTCATCTTGGCAATGCGGCGGCGACATAAAGTGTTAATTTGCCGCAAGAAGATTCAATAAAAATGAAACAAAAACAAATATCAAAATCTACAAGAAAATAAACAGACAACATAGACGAAGAAGACAAGGAAAAACTTTAATTTTATTTCTAAAGAATACCAAAATTCTTTTAGTCAAATACTTAAATTATTTTTCTCTTTCAACTTAAAAATATCAATAAATAATTTTTATTTTCCTTGAATTTTTTATACTTGTAAAATTATCTCAAATTGCATTTTAAAATTTAAGCTTTGATGTTAAATTAATTAATAAATAAGCTATAGAATTATTGATATATTTATAAATTTAAAATAATATATTTTCAATAATAATAAATAATAGTCCCTTTTAAAACTGTTGTTTTTGTTTGACAATTTTGTTAAAACATAGGATTATTAAATGGGATTATTTAATCTTTCCAAGTGATCAATATATCAGCTAAAAGATTAAAGACCTTATTTTTATTGAAAAATATAATTCGATTCTATTATAAACAATTGTCAAAAACAAGTATTTCTTTTTAAGACACCTGAAAATAAAATATATTTTTTGTTAATAACACAGGCCTACAAAAATTAATTTTCCAAAGCTTTTTTGGTAATTTGAGTGTGCTGAATTTAAATATGATATCCGTTTTTTTCTACCACAATCAGCAATTCCTTTTTTCGTCCCCCATACAAAAATCTATTTTTTAAAAAAATCCACTGCTCACGCTATTAATGTATTTGGATCTAAAACCACCATTTCTTATAGATTTTTGAATGCTAAGCTCAAAAAAATTACTGGAAAAATTTTAAGGCTTCATATGCAGAAAATAAACATGTTTGAAAAGCTTAATACTTTCTAGTTTTCTATGGTGCCTAAATAAAACCTCCAAAAACCTTACAATTAATTTTCCTAAATTATTCACTACAAATTTATTCATAAAAGACCCGCATTTATGCACGATGGGCTCTGAGGATTTGGAAATAGTTATAGAATTAAATACCTAAATATTTTAATTCCCACAATTATTAAGAGTAACTAAAAGTCGAAAATCATCCAGAATTTTAACTTTTTTGCCATTAAATTAAGAAAAAAAAAGAGATGGAATTAAAAGAACTCCAGCATTGTCATTGTCATTGTCTAAGACATTAGAGTCGTAAGCGTTGGCTAATCAGTCTCATTATTAAAAGAAGCCACCAAAGTGACACCAACAACATAAGCCACTGTGATTCTAATTTGTAGACAAAAAAACAAAAAAAAAAAAAAAGAAAATACCCCAAAAGTGCTTTTTAATGTCTGCAAGCATTTTAAATAATTAGCCAAGGCTTTGCTGAAGTGGTCGGGGCAGATTAGATGTGGAAAAAAGCAAGCGAAATAGAACGAGGATATTTTTTTTTTATTTATTTAAGTGGATTTGTTAAGAATCTGAAAGTCTCAGTTCTAGGTTGTAATTAGCAGACCCTTTCATAAGGGCAAAAAACAAAAAAAGAGTTACAAGTTGAGTTGTTTTATGTACTTGATAAGGCTGTGTTTTTGTTTGTTTGTTTGCTTGTTTGTTTAACACAAACCAAATGTATTTTTATTGTTTATATACACGCGCGCACACTCGACATAACTTTGAACCAAATTAATTTACACGCCGTCAAAAAAAAAAGCAAAAAAAAATGTGAAATATTTCAAGAAACCACAAAAAAAAAAATGAAATAATAATAAATAAATTCATTAACATAAAACATACACACAGGAGCGGATTTAGGCGGGGCGGGGAAATGCGTGACGACGACTACGACATTACAACATTACCCTGTCCTCTGTCCATTCGCCATTCTCCTTTTTGCTCCTTGGGGAGAGAAACAGGCTCGTTACCTGCCATCATGTAGATTATCATCAGTGAAATGTATTTTTTTTTTCTGTGTGTGTGGAGATTTTCTTGTTGCTTTTTAGCATTGTTGCTTTTGTTTTTTGTTATTGTTTTTTTTCGTACTGGCTGTGCGGTGAGCTCGTTAGTCTCTAAATCTCAAACCACACGCACAACAACAACAACCAACCAACCACTTCCTTTACCCGCTTGACTGTGTTGCTGCCATTTACATAATTTTTACGCCATTTCAGGCGCTTAACTCCTCAACATTTCCGTTCCATACCGTTCCATGCCGTTTCATGCCGTTCCATGCCGTTCCCCTTCCTCATTATCAACGCCTTCAATGACCATGGTAATCAAATATCAAGGATTTTCATTTGCCCCACAAAACTGACCAAAAGGAAAAACAGCCAACCATAAAGGGTGACGATTATGAGTCCGGTCTGATTCTCATTTAAGCAATTTAGTTTTAGGCTTTTCTTCTTCTTCTTATGTTTTTTTTTTTTTGTTTTTGGGTCGCTCTCTTTATTTTTTTTTATTTTATTTTTTTTCTTTGGAGATTACACGCTGTTTAAATGGTATTTACAGCATTTACCCTCATTCTTTCAAACATTTTCCCTTTTTCATTCATTCACTCTCTCTCACTCTGTCTGTCTTCATGTCCATTTGAAGCTTTAGGGTTAAACACTTTTACGCCTCATCAACCCACTTTTCCACTGAACTGAATTATACTTGGTTTTTTTTTTTTTTCGAGCTTAGTGAACCATTATAATTCAGTATAAAATTCAGTAATTGCTTTCTAAAGGCCAAGTTAATAATTACTGTACAAAATTCATTGGATTTAATTAATAAACAATGTACATTTTTATGAAATGAGCCTAACTCAAATTAATTACACTGATTTTTCTCACACTTAATTAAATTATTAATATTGATGTAATTAATTAGATTTTCCGGTGAATTAAAGATTTCTAGCTGATATCTAATTGATTAAAAAAACATTTCATAAAGTTTTCTGACCTTTCAAAAAAAAATTAAATTTAAATTTTAATTATTTCGGTCCCTGAATTTAAGCAAGTTTAACATTGAATTTAAACAAAATCTTCTCTACTACTTTTTTCACAACTAAATACAATATATTTATAAACTTATATTTATTAATTCATTTTTTATATTTTCCACATTTCTGCATTTTAAGGTATTTATTAATTTTATTTTTAGTCATTTCAAAAATGCAGCGAAACTAAAATTCAATTAACACTTTTAAAAATTCGTAATAAACTGAATCAAAAGGCTTTTGAATTTAAGAGTTTTTGAAATAGCATAAAAGAATCCTTAACAAAAAACTCTTAATAGTTAAACTATGCACATTCAAAAACACTTGAGTGGAAAATGAATATCGAGTGCAATAAAATATAATAGTTTCCTTTACAAAAACCAAAAACAACAAATATTTTATTGACTGGAAGTTTTACTACTTAAGCTTAAACATTTGTATTTTTCTCTCGTTTCCATTACTCAGTTATCAATTGGCCAATGGGCGAATGGATGAAATAAAATTTGCAGGGGGGTTTGGGGGGCGTTGGGGGTGTTGGATTGGATTGAATTTCGCGATTGAAGACGAAAAATTCATAAACAATATTCAACATAAATTGTTGGCAGATGCTAGCCTAGTCTTCCTTTCTGGCGCTGGCGCTGTCTCTGTCCTCAATTTGGTCATGGATGCTCGCCAGGAGCCCGGGCAATTGCTTTTTGTTTACACTTTTTCCGTGTGTAGCCTGCGTGCTGGGTGGGGGGAGATTGGAGGGGGGACTGCCTCCATTCCTTGACATTAACTTTCCTTTTATCCTTTTCTCTCTCTCTCTTTCCCTTGCTCTCTGTAAACACACAACGACACCTCAGCTTATCTGCTCGAGGCCCCCCAAAAAAAAGAGAAAAACCCGATTTCTATATTCCCCTACTTCCATTTTGGTTCCTTTGGTCCACAGCTCCTTTTGCTTCCGCTGCTGCTGCTGCTGCTGTTGCTGCTGGCTTTTTTGTACCATTTTATGGAGCAGCACTAATGGCGCTTTATTATTGGCAAAGTTTGTGCCTTTTTTTTCTACTTTTCCTTTTCCTTGCCATACAAATACATATATTTTTTTTTGTTGCCTTCTGTTCCGTGTTGGTTTTTTTTTTCTTTTTTGGGTGGCACCAACCAAACTGAACTGAACTGAACCGCGCTCAGCGCCGCCTCAGCTGCCAATTTATATGGAAATAGATGCGGCACATTTTCCATAAGGATTTTCAGTTATCATAGTCACAGTGTGTGTGTGTGTGAAAATCGATGCTCTTTGGCTGTGCACTGTAAGCCAAAGATTGCTTGAGGACTCTTTGAATTTCCCTTTTACGATTCAGTCAGTCATTCACTCAGTCATTCAGTCAGTCATCGTCTTGGTTCGTTGCAAAATCATATTAAACCAAATTACGCGATGACTACACAAATGGGCTGCCAAAATCAGACACAAATGTCTGATGGTCTTTACCACAATCATGGCCATGGCCTGGAATTCAAATCCAAATTCAAATCCAAAAATGCCAAAACGAGAAATCTCACAAAGCGAAAGATGACCGACCATCCGACCCCAAAAAAAAATAAGGTGATGAAGGGCAAAAAAATGCAAAAATCAAGACAAAGAAGGAATCGCTACGGTTTCATCATTTCCGTCAATGGTTTTAAATAGCCCAATAACTGAAACTGCAATTGCAAATGGTCAAGAGCCGAAAATAAAAACGAACTAAAAAAAAAGGAAACAAAAATTTGCAAAAATAGATACAAAAAAAACTAAATCAATTTGGGATAAAACCTAAATTAAATACTCTTTTCTTAAAAGGTTTTTTCAAGAATTGAAAACCGAATTTATTTTGCCCATTTGTTACCTATTTTTTTACCGATTTTTCATTCACTTTTTATCTTTACTTTACCTACTTATTTTCAATTTGAAAAAATTTCAAGGCATGAAACCGATTTTTAACGATTTTTTAAGAACTTTTTAAAGAATTTTGTATGTATTTCTATCGTATTAATTTGAAAAAATTTAATTTGCTTAGAATAATTTAATTTTTTAAATATTTATAGCATTAATTTCAAGCGAATATAAAAAGCATTGAATTCTGGAATGTCAATTCACTAATTGACTAGAAATTTCTGGATTTATGATTAACTAAAGCCTAGAATTTCTTTTTAAATATCTTACACATTAAATTATTCCTTGTTTCTACTTTTTTGTGAATTTTTTATAGGTGTTTTTTTCAATTATTTTTTGGTTTATAGTTAATAATTTCTAAAACATTTTCCTAGCATTTTTTTATGAAAACAAAAATTATTCCTTGTTTCTACTTTTTTGATTAATTTTTTTATAGGGTTTTTTTTCAATTATATTTTGGTTTATAGTTAATAATTTCTAAAACACTTTGCTAGCAGTTTTTTATGAAAATAAAAATTATTCCTTGTTTCTATTCTTTTGTTTAATTTTTTTATAGGTTTTTTTTTTTAAAATAAAACATTTCCTATGAAAATAAAAATTATTCCTTGTTTCTACTTTTTTTGATTAAATTTTTATAGGGTTTTTTGTTTAGAAAAAAAGAGTATCCCTCTAATAGATTTAAAAAACGAGAAATCTACAATAAATATACAAAGAAGAAAGAACAAGAAAAAAAAATTACTATTCGTGCGGACGTGCGTAAGTTGCCAAAGCCAAAAGCAGAAGCAGATTGGAGACTAACACACACACACACACATATATATATATAAATATATATTTTTGGGTTTCTATATATATCCATATATATTGTATATATCTGTGTGTTTTTGATGGTGCTGCTGGTAATTGGTTTTCGTTTTTGGATAGCAAATAGCAACGGCAGCAACTTTACCAGTGTACCAAAAGCGATTGCCATTGCTCTATTCGATAAAATCAATTACACAATCATATGGCTAAGGCAAAAAAAAAAAAAAAAAAATAGACGAACCCAAAAGAAGAAAAAATAGAAACTTTTACCATCTCTCCGTCCTCTCCCAGTCCACAAAGCCGCCACTTACCAGCGACTTTCAATCAAATCGAGCGATCCAACAATTACTCACACACACACACACACACACACATACACATATGGTTTACCAAGCCAGTAAGTCTAACCTTGCCCTCTGACCTCCCCACAAATATCCTGTTTAACCATAGAAAATGAAGGTTAAACTTTGTGTGTGTGTGTGTGTGTAAAGTGACGACATTTCTTTATTTTTGGTTGGCGTTGGTTCTTGGATTGCCTCAATGAACATTTAAAATGAATTTTACGCTTGATTTTGGTTTCAATTTCCATCCAGGTGGCGGCTAAAAGAAGAGCAACCACAAAAATCTTACCAAAGTGTTTGAAATGTGTGTGTGTGTGTGTGCAAACATTCCATCAAAATAATAAAAAAAAAACGAAAATAAAAGCGTCTTTCAATTAACCGCAGTCAGCCAATAAAGCAGTTTGTAAGTAAGTCAATCAGCCAGTCAATCAATCAGTTAAGCAGTTGGCCATTTTCAATGGCAAACGGTGACACAAGAAATTCCTGGAAATAGAATCAAACTTATTTTTAGTTCTAGGCCAAGAAACTTAGTTAAGGGCTTAGTACAAAACTTTTCTTTATGAATTAATAACCATAATTTATTATTCAAATTTTGTTTTCCCCAATTACAAAAAAAAAAAAAAGAATAACAACTGTTTAATGGCAAATGATTCCAATATCAATTAACTCCACCTCATATTTATTGATAGAATTGATTGATTGATTGCCTAATTATAGTCTCTTTTAACTGGCTTACAATCAAATTTACTCGTAGTATATGAAATGGCAAAAATTGTGAAATGAATTTTGAATTAGAATTTATGGCAAAATTTTTAAAAGATTTTTTTTTGAAATAATTTAGAAAAATTATAGGATTATTTGTATTTGTAACAAAACATTATTTCAAATTTTTATTTAACGTTAAGGAATAAAAAAATAGGCAAAAAAAACTGGCGGATTTTATGGTAACAGAAAATTCAAATATGTATTATTTTTTTTATGTATTGCCTAGGATTTATTTAAAAAAAAAGTCCCAGTAGCTTGAAATCAACAAAATTCATTCAAAAATAAAGATGGGAATTAATTTCAGAGCTTTTAGAAATTGTGTAGATGAAAACGGTTCAAAAATAAGATTGAAAATTAGTTTCTTTTTATACATATTTTTTTTAAACTTTATAAATTAACTAGAATTATTCCAAGAACAAAAAAATAATTATAATAATTCGGTAATGCTAGAAATATTTGAAATATATGTAGATAAATATTTTTCACCTTTGTCTGCTTGAATTTGAAATATTGGGGACTCTATTCCCAAGTCTTTGATGCAATGACATAAAAATAAAAAATCCACCACCATTTTCCGTAAAAGCCCAAAACAATTTTCATTCATTCCCATTTTCGCCTTATCAATTCAAGTTGATATTTAATGCTGAGATAGGCGAATTTTATGGACTGGCACACGCAGTTGGTAGTTATGTATATCCATTCTTGTTCTTCTTGTTGTTGTTGTTGTTGCTGTTATTGTTGCCGTTATGGCTACAATTAAGCGTTGAAACTTTTTAAAAAGTAAAACTCATACAACTACACACACTCACGCATATATAGAAAAGAGAGAAGAAAGAAAGAGAGAAGGAGAGAGTAGAGCAGACATAAATGCCCAGGGCCTGGCAAGCTGATAATGCTGGATGAACTTTTATGATTCGGCCCAGCGGCCGTTATAAAAGACAAACAAGGAAACAAAAAAAAAAAAAAGAGCTACTAGAAAAAAAAAATAAACGAATATGTAATACACTTTTTGCCACCAAATAGAAAAGGAAATCGATAGCGTAAATAAGAATCATTACAAAATGTTCCTGAAAAAAAAGAATATGATACAAAATTGTTAACCGCTGACAGTTTTTCGTTTTTTCGTTTTTTATTTCATTATTTAAGTGGTATTTATTTTTTAATCGAATTTCACGCAGTTTTTGTTACAGTTATTTTTGTTGTTGTTGTTTCTTTCTTTCTTGTTTTATGTACGCGTGCGGAGCGTGGCTCAGCCTTGCACTTTGCCTCTCTCTCTCATCTCTTCTCTTCTCTTTTTTTTTTTTTTGTGTTGTTTTTGGCAATTTTTCGTATTTATTGATTGAACTTTTTTTTTGTTTCGTCGGAATGGGGTAATTTTTTGTTGTTGTTGTTGTTTTGCTGCCCTTGACTTTTGCTGGCGCGCACTTTGCAAATACTTTTTTTTGGTTGCTGTTGTTGTTGTCCAAGTTCTAAGTTTGAAAATAGTTTTTTTTGTTTTTTTTTGTATTTTTTGCCACACGTTTTGGCCGAGTGACTTCTCTTTGTGTCTGAGCCATCAGCCATTTTTCGGCCATGTTTCCGTTTGTTGCCTTTGTTCGAGAGTTGCTTCATTTTTCCTTTCCTTTCCTTTGCTTTTATTTTTTTTTTTTTTTGTTGTAGCTATTGTCTATTTTGGAAACTTGCAAAATGTTTTAAAAATATTCTCCTTGTTGTTTGTTGCCACCCACACGCACTAAACCTGAACCGTTACTTTATGGTTGCCACAGTGATGAATAAAAAATATCTTACAATAATCCTAATCCTAATCCCAAGTTAAAAATTTAAAGCCTAATGTAATAAGAATAATTTTTGCGAATTTCAAGCTAAAATCAAATTTTTAAATTCATTTAGAATGTACGAAATAAATTAAGAAATGAGATAAAATTATTTGTTTTCTTGATAATAATAATCAGTTTCTTTGTTGTATTTTTTGGTGTGTTACAAAAAATCAAAAAAGGTATGTTTTTTAATTTTGTATTTGTTTCCTTAATTCCTTTTTTTTATCAAATTAAATTTTAAATTTTAAGACTTATTTATTATTAATAACACTTTTTTTCTAATTTCAAGCTAAAATAAAGTTATTAAATATCAAATTTATTAATTAACAAAAACTATTTATTTTTAGCTTTTTTTTCGGTTTTAAACTAGATTTTATCATTTCAAATTATTTACCAAATATTTGATTTTTATTTCAAATACATTTTTCAAGTACTTTTACCTTGTGAGCAAACTTTTGTGCTCGCTTGTAAAGTATATATGATATTTCAATGTAGGAGCTACTATAGTTTTCTTTCTTTCTTTTTTTTTTTGAAGAATTTTAAAAGTACACACATGTTTGTGTGTGATACAAAGTCTTGTGAATGGCAGCAAGGACTTTGAGAGTTTTGGATGTGCCTGGCATATGAAATGTCCGCGTAATGTTTAGGTGCTGCCTATTTTTATGTGCAATCATAAAATACACACATAATTTTATACCAAAAGGAGAAAAAAAACTTTTCAACTTTTTTGTGCTCTATTTTTTTGAAAACTTGAACTCAAACTATTTCACCTTTATCTATGTGTATGTTTATAAAAGAAAATATGGCAGTATCTACTTATATGTATTAGATGTATGTGTGTGTATATATTTCTTTGCTTAGTTTTGCAGAAATAAATTGTAGGTATTTTCTAAAGAATTTTACACATGACGAAACAAATTCCATGAAAATGGAAAAGGGGGAAAAAAATAAGCTCACACAAAATCAAAAGAAATACAATATTCAATTAATTACAAGCCATAAATACTTGGAATAATATTTAAGAAATTCAAAAAATGCAAAACTAAAAGATTAGGCTTTTTAAAATGAAATAAAAATTGTATAAAACTTGAAAATAAATACAAATATTTTTAATTCAACAATATATGATAAAACTAAATTTATTTATCAATTTTTCATTCATTTAAAAAAAATGTAGTGGAAATATTTTTAGGAAATTCAAAAAACAATAAAGTAAAAGATTAAACTGTTATAAAAAGAAATAAAAATTAAATAAAACTTGAAAATAAATAGAAATATTTTTAATTCAAAAATATATGATGAAACTAAATTTATTTATCAATTTTATCAACAAATTATCATAACATTTTTTAGGAAATTCAAAGAACAAAAAACTAAAAAATTAAACTGTTTTAAATAAAATAAAATAAATAAAATATTTTTAATTCAAAAATAAATGATAAAACTAAATTTATATATCAATTTTATATTCAAAAAAAAAAAAAAAATAAATCACAAAACTTTAAAGATTAATATTTTTGATATACAATAAAAACTAAATAGAATTATT
>JAWNPY010000087.1:25744-76236 GCA_035078625.1 Scaptodrosophila scaptomyzoidea
AAAAAAAAAAAAAAATAAATCACAAAACTTTAAAGATTAATATTTTTGATATACAATAAAAACTAAATAGAATTATTTTTCATTTAAAAGAATTGTATTCGTAATGAAATTCAATTTATTTATGACCACTCAGACTGTGATTTACTTTATTCTCCGAGCTGTCTTTATATTTAATATTTTAGTTGTGGGCAAAGTGCTAATGCCTAAATGATCCGTTGAGAAAGGTTAAAGACTCAATTATTGTTGTTTTATGTACGTTTTTAATTCCCAACTACTTGCATGCATATTTAAGGTGACGAGCGGAATGGAAATGGAATGGTTGGGAATAGAATGGTTAAGGGTGCATAAGTAAAGAAAATAAGGGTCGTTTTTTTTTTTTGTTTTTTGTTTTTCTGATGGTTTTTGTTTTGTTTTTTTTTTTTCTTTCCTTTTGGCTGGCTGGCTCACAAAGAGGTCTTTAGTGTCGTATTATTAATGTATGGAATGTTTGTAAGCAATTCATTTTCATTTCCACATTTTCAAGTCCGAATTTGTGTGGCTTAATTATTAATGCACACATGGCGTATGCGTGTTCTTGGCATTTTTACTTGTAAAACCAAAATGAGAACAAGAAGCAAAAAAAAACAAATTTATGTATTTCAAGCTGACGCGCTGAAGGCGGCAAATGTCCAAGACGAAGTGGCTGACTAACTGGGTGGCTAACTGTGATTGTGGCCTTTGGCCTCCTCCTGCTCCTCGTCCTGTCAACCCCTCAGAGCCATCGCATAAATAATCAAACGTAAACAAGCGTGGAAAACTGGTAAGGGCCAGGCAATGGCAATTCATTTGGGCTGCCAATAAATATGCCCGCGCATAAATAAAAGCGTCGAAAAGGCGACAAGGCCGTGCAAATTCATTAGGCACTTGGTAAATACCAAAAACGACCGACCAGAGCAAAAGGCACACACACACACACATATTACCAAGAATCCCGCGGGCATCATTTTTATTACATAATTACTTATTTACATGGCAAGGCCTTCAGAGAAAGAGGGAGAGAAAAAGAGAGAAAGTGCAACGCAATTTCATTTTCATTTTTTTGGGATTCTTTTTTCTGGTTTTGGTTTTTACGTTCTAAAAAAGAAAAATAATAACAACAACAACAACAAAAAAACATATCCCAGAAGGCCAACATGTGTGTGTGTGTGTGTGTCCATTACGCCCTTTTTTTTGGGGGTTTTTCTCATCAAATGCTTAAAGTAAAAGCGAAAATGAATAAAAATGACCAGAACCGAGGTAACCGGAGTTGCCGACCACTGCCCATTTGGTGAATGCTTATGTGTATTTGTTTTGGACCACAGAAGCACAAAAAATAAAAAATAAACTAAAACAGAAAAAAACAGTATTAGAGATGAGAGTTTAAGATGATGCCTAAAGTTCTAGGATTCTAAAACAAAGCCAAACCAGTTTGGTGATTTTAAGAGTTTACAATTGAACTGGTTAATTTTATTTTATTAATTGGTTGAGGGTTTAATAATACAAAATAAATTATTATAAATTCTGATTTTTGATTTTTTAATTCTGTCTTATTTCCCTTACAGCGATCTTCTTTTTTTCTATTGTCGATGTTGTTATGTTCCTAGTTTCTTGGGCTGTTTTAATATTTTAAATTAATTTTTATTTAATTCTTACTAATAAATTACCTATATTATTATAAACAAGCATTTTTTTGTTCAAAATCTTTGTTGTTTTTAAATTAAATTATAGCCAAGTCTCTTAGATATTTAAACCATATTGAAAGGCTTAGAATTTTAATAAATCTGTATGATAAAAATGGATATAAAAATTAATTCTTAGTTATATTTTAGTCAGCTAAAAAAATGATAATCCCTGCTGAATCTTTGTATCGAAACTCTGAAATCAGCAACTTTTTAAGAATTTTATTTTTTCGATCTATAACTTTTTGAAAAGATTTATTTAAAAAAAAAAGCTAATACCAAAAATTTTTATGCTATGAAAAATTTAAAAAAATTATTACTTTTTTTAAATATAGCTTAATTTAAACTGGCTAATTAAGTAGCTTGTTTTTATTTCTTCAATAAATTTAAAATATAGGTATATATTTCAACCCCCAAATTTTATGCTATGAAAAATTTTAAATATTATTTTTCAATAAAAAATAGCTTAACTGGCTAATTATGTGTTTTTTTTTAAATTCTTTAATAAATTGAAATTAAATGTAATATAAATTAAATATAATTTGAATTCGAATTTTTATAAAAATCATTTCGTGTCACGTCCTCATCCCTAATCAATGTCAAAGGTGAATAGGAATAGGAGAAGGGATTTTTTTCGGATTCTATTTGAATGGTGGGTGGTGCTGCAAATAACTTTTGCTTGTGGCAGTGGCTGTGGCAGCGTCACATTGTATTTCATTTGAATATTGATGCTGTGCTGGGGCATTGTTTCAACTTTCCACCATTGTAGTACAACTTTAAGTTGCCAACTTTATGCCAACTCAAGTCAAACATGAAAATCCTTTGGTACAAGAATGAAACAAAGACAGAGAAAGAGACTAAGGAAGGAAGAAGAATGGCCAGGCAGCTTGCCTTGTAATTAGCATGGCCATTGTCCTTCATGGAATATTTTGAGGATGGCCTACTTTTGTAAACCTCCTCAGCCTCAAAATGAAACTTTGCCTTACCTTGACAAGCCCCGAAAAAAGTTCAGAAAGGTATTCCAAATATTTTGTTGTCTTCTAGGCTTCTGGCTGACCACCAAAACTTCCGTCAGGCACGCAATGGCAACAGAAGCAGCACCAGCACCAACACAATAGGAATGCCCATAAATAGACCAAGTTAATTGCTTAATAGTCGCGACAGCAATAAATCAAACAACAACAAAAAGTTGTAGGCGACAACAGGAATAACCAATGGACTGAGAAGAAGAAGAAGAAATATTTTTAGTAGGGTGGACCTGGTAACGGCAACGGCAACGGCTGCTGTGACCTCCTCCCACTTAACTGGGCGACTGTGACTGCGCAAATGCAAACAGACTGATTGATGGCGGCAAGTGATTTATTTATGTTAATGCGCTACGCGAACGCGTTTCATTTCACCAAAAACTGCCAGCACAACAGAAAAAAATTAACTAAGAAAATTCAGTAAAATTCCAATAAAGGCAAGACGAAAATTTACTGAACTTTTTGTAGACGAAATTTAAAAAAATCAAACACTAAAGATTTCTCTAGAAATTTTTTTACTCTGAATCCTAAATATAAAAATATTTAAATTAAATAACTGAAGCATTTTTACATTATTTTAAAATATAAAACTACCTATTAATTTTTTTTCTCTGGGTCTTCAAGAAAATACAAAAAACAAAACCTTTAAAAAATAGCTGAAGCATTTTTACGAATAAAACTTAATTTTAAGAATTAATTTCAATGGAATAAATTTTAAAAAATAAAGAAAACAAAAACCAAATTCTTAGAAATCAAATAAATGTATTAAATTTTAAAAAATAAAGAAAACAAAAACCAAATTGTTATTTATTCCATAATTTTCTTAATTTACAATATAGAAATCAAATAAATGGATAATTCCATTTTAAAAAATTAAGAAAACACATAACAAATTGTTTTCTTATTTTTCAAGCTAGAAAGTTGAAAATTGTTTGGAATAATCTACAAATAATGAATTTTGTGTAGAGTATTTTTTCAGATTTTTAATTCCTATATAAAATATAGATATTTCTCAACGAAGTTGAATATGGAATTTTTTAAACCATTTTTCCTAGAAAGTCTTACAAGTTGTCTTCTGCAAAAAGAGTGTAAAGTGTAGTTGGCGATTGTTTGTGACTGAGTCGACTAGGTTGGCTCCACCTGAGTGAAATTGTTGTTTACCACCCATTTTCTTTACCTGCCAACAATTGGCTTTGTAGTACGTGATTTTTGCGTTTGTATATTTATATATTTTTTTGTTATTTTCTGTACGTTTTTTTTTTTGGGTATTTGTGCAGCAGCAATGGCGATTAATCAAATGAGTCAGCGTCAGCGTTGACGTCAACGCAGGCAGCAGTAGTAGCAGTGGCTGAATGGAGGCTGCTGCTGCTGGCTCAACGATAACAGTGGCGACAATCTCCTTTACTTGCCTTCTCTTTTATCGTCACTTTTCCACATTTCTATACTTTGCCAACTTCAGAAGCGCGTGCTTTAATTTGTTTTACTGTTATTTTTTTTCGTTTTTTTTTTTTTTATTTTACTGTTGCCTTTGGGTGTTATGTATTTTTTGTTGGAATGCCACCATTGTTGTTGGGCACTGCGGCAACAAACGCATTTATTTTATTTATTTATGCTGCAACTAGCGACGCCGACTCTGTAGTTTGTACAAATACTTGAATTATTGATGTCAACAGTCTTATTTGAGCGATTTCCAAGCATTTCATCAACCAACTTATTCGAACACACACACAAACTAAGAGAATTACTAAGCGAACAAGGTGGCAAAATAAAAATTCAGAAAAAATCAGAAATAATAATAAAGCAAAAATAATATCTCTTCCTCTCTATCATTGATCATTTCAAAGTTATTCAAAATACAACTTGATTTTCCCCATTTTCATTTAAATATTACTGACATTTTTGTTGGGTGGAGCAGCGCATTTGATTTTAGTTTGTTGTATTTGTGTGTGTGTGTTTCGTACAGGCGCCGCTTTGGCTGTGACAAATGGTGACAGCAGCAGCAGCGCCACCACAGTTTGTTTGCTCCTCTGCTTCTTCTCTCATTCTCTTTCAAATTACCACAAAGGAACAACAACATCAATAAGAATTTTATTGTTATACACATACAAACATAAAATTCTACCTACAAAGATATACACAAAATATACATTTGAATCCTACATAGATTTGTAGTTGTCGTGGCTGACTGGTGTTTTTTTTTTGGGAAGCTGTTCAAGCTCTCGTGATTTTTGCCTTTTCTTACACACATACATACATGGCGACTGACGACCACAACAATAACAACAACGACAAATGACTAGGAATGACGACCGCATTTTTTGGTATTTCCTTGGCCGTTGCCTTTCGTTTTCTTTCTTTCTTTGGCTGCTTTGCCTTTTGCGTGACCTTTTGTACAGTTTGAGAGTTTGAGAGACGCACAAAATGATGACGTCGCCCTTAGCCGCCGCCTAGCAAAGCCCTCGTATTCGCCCTGCCTCCAAATCCTTTTCCCCTTCCACCCATCAAATCCATCAACTTTTGGGCCAAGCAGCAGCGACTACAATAAAATTGATGTCACGTTTTTATGACGCCGTTGATGAGTCGTTATCTGTGATTTCAGCAGTCAGCAACAACGACAGCAACAACAACAAGAAACAATAAAACCCAATTCATGTTATTCTCCTGTCAGTTTTGTTTATCTGTGTATTCTACGACCGCCGCCACCTGCCAAAGTTTTTTTGGTTTTTTTTTATCAACAGATCAATTTACGCTCTTCAAATTTGCTTAGCAGCTTAAAATTTATTATTTGAGACTTTTTAAAAATTGTTTAGCTTAAAGATTTAAAATTCTGATCTATTCCAAAGCAGCAACAGTTCAAACAAATGTAGATAACAACTATAACAATAACATTTTAAGCATTTTCATTTTTCTGGTTATTTATAGCCGTCTAGGCTGTACACAGCTGTCTTACTATCAATAGCAACAACAACAACAACAGCAAAAGTAAAAAGGTTATTAAACTTGGCAAGCAAAAAATCAACAATTTGAATTAAAGCGCTAAAACTGAATCAAAGCAGCCCTGCCTAAATTCAAATCGCGCGCTCCGCTCAAAATGAGCACAAATTTTCTTTTTAAAGCAATTTGAAGCATTTAGCACTAACTCTACATAGTAAATTCTTAAAATAAACAAAAAATTACATTCAAAATTAAACACTTTAGACGTAATAGTTTAAAAAATGGAAATTATTCAAACGCAAATCATTTTGGTTCGTTGGCTCCGGAACCATAAAGAACAACATCCATAGCAACTGGCTATTAGCGTTGCCTTGGCAACATATCGATGACGATATATTTTGCTAGCGCCCTATGTGATAAAGCAGAACCCAAAAGCCGTGTATAACAGCGCTGCGCTGCTACGGGGCCCAAAAATAACAACAACAACAACATAAATAACTTCATACCGTACACACTCCAAAAGCAAAAGCCAACAAAAAAAAAGATCGAAAACGCTAAACACTGACGGCTTTGGGGCGCCCAGCAACAGAGCAGCAGCTGCGACGTCGACCGACCGACGCGTAACCAACGCGCTTGTGATTTTCTAAATATATTCACTGTTTTTCTTTTTTTATTTTTTTTTTGTGTTTGTTGCTTTCCCGCCCCAAAACAACAACAACAACAAAAATCCAATAAAAATCAAATTGCTGAATCGAGAGTGAAAAAACAGTAAAACACACATAGAAAGATATGGAAATGTTAATTCATTTTAATTCGTTTATTCAAGTGTTTGTGTGAGTGGCGTCCACACACACACACACGCACACACATACAAATGCATACATGTGCAATTTATTAAAAGAGTGCAAAAAAACAACAACAAAACAGAAATAAATAAAAATTTATTATTATTGAAAATCGTGTAAAACGCTTGCATGGACGACGCTGACGTTGATGGTGACCGCCCTAAAAAATTTCCCCCCCAACCACAACCATAAATTAATGTAGTGTGTTCCCGTTAAATTTGTTGTTGTTGTGTTTTCTTTTTGATGAGTTTCAATTGTTTTCATTGAAAAATTAATAAAAATAAATAAGAACTTGTACAACAACAACAAAAATAATCACGCCCCCTGCCCAATTACAATGGACGGCTTTACATTTGGCAACGCTGCTGCTGCTGCTACTGCTGGCAGCTCTGGCGCCTCAGCAGCCCTGGCAGTGGGTGGCTCTGCCTCTGCCGCTGCTGTCAATGCAGATTTATGGCGTGAATGTGTTGGTTGGCTAACGCGCTGCAAAATTATACCAGCCGATCACAAGGCAGCGCTGCCCGATGCCGAAATTCGCATCCTGGCCATGACCCTGCGCGATGGTGTCCTTTTATGCAATTTGGTTATACACTTGGATCCCAGCAGCATGGATGCCCGGGAATTTAATCGCAAGCCTCAAATGGCACAGGTAAAATTTAATACAAAAAAAAAAGACAATTTTCCCTTTTATTAAATTGATTTAATTTCAGTTTCTTTGCTGTAAAAATATTAAATTATTTTTGGATGTCTGCCATAATCATTTTGGTATTAGGGATGCGGATCTCTTTGAGCCAACGATGCTTTATGATTTAAGCAATTTTCATCGGGTTCTCATAACGCTCTCTAAGTTATCCCAATGCCGAAAAGTTCAACAAATGCATCCAGAATTAATGTAAGTTCAAATTATCTCTAATAAGAAAAAGAGTTTTTTGTTTTATTTAATTTATGAATTTCTTTTTAGTGGTTTCAATTTGCAATTATCACCCAGTGAACGTTCCCATTCGGATGAGGCCATTTATAAGGATTTGCATTCCACGTGAGTTTAAAGAGAATGTTAATAAACAATTCCTTTTTATTATTATTCAATAATGATGAGTTCCCCCCCCCAATTAATTTTGTCCGGCTGCTTATCAAAAATGAAAAACTCATACTTGCTATCTCTGTTTCTCTCTCTCTCTTTCTCTGTCTCTGTCATTACTCTAACTTTCTATGTATCTTTCCCTTTCTCTGTGTGCGTGTGTGTGTGTGTGTTTGTATTTGTTTATGTCTGCGTGCTTGCATAAATTCTCACATCCGCCGACGCCGACGCCGCCGCCGCCAGTGATATGAATAAAACCGGAAGCATTGATGCCTCTGGCAGCTCATCAACGGAATATTATGATCACACCTCGCACAGCGGCTCCTTATCTGTGGAAGATGAGAACAGCGATATAACAATTGAGAATGGCACCGAGGATATTGATGATTATATCGAAGACTCGCTGTCCATGTCCAATATGTGTGATACATCGATCGACACCGATAATACCGAAATTATCGATATCATCGATGCACAATCCGAAACACAGTCCGTCCAAAGGCCCACTAATCTACGCAATACCTTCTCTTTGGATCTAATAATGCCCGAGTCCAATAATCGTAAAATGAGTGATAATGCCATAACCCCGACACCAGAATCAGCTGCGGCTGCTGCTGCAGCAGCTGCTATGGCCACAACAACGCCCACTGGAGGAGGAGGCGGAGGAGGAGGAATACCAGCGCCTGTCGCCCCTAATGTACCACGAAATGTATCCAATTCTTCATCATCCTCTTCGCTATTGGTGAGCGAGAGTCAACGACTTCAGAAGGCGGCTGCTGCCGTTTACAATTATCGCTTCAATGCCTCGAATGAACACGAGTATGCCTACATCAATGACATCTACAGCGAAGACGATGAAAAGGTCTATGAGGATTTATGCTATGTCACGTTCCAATCGAAGCCCAAACCAGAGGTGTGCCCGACTTACTTTCTTTTACACAAAAATCAAAAACCAAATCATAATCAACTCATTCAAAAACTCTGTTGTGTCTGCTACTCTGCTTAACTTTATCCATTTATATATCCGCTTTAGACTGTGTAGCAGCATCCTCACACTTTTTACCATTTTATCTATCCACCTCATCATTGTTGTCCTTTTGCATAATGTGAAATATATATATGAATAATTTTTATTATTTATTTGAGTATTTGTACATTTTTCTTTAATTTTTATTTAAATTAGAATTCTGGGGGGAAAACATAAAAATTTCATTTGATTTCTTTCAGTTTTTCCATTTCTTTAATTTTCAAATAACATTTCTCGTAATTTTCATTTCTCTAAAATTTTTATTTGATTTTTATTAATTATTTTATATATTTTCAATTTTCAATTGATTTTCTTAAGCTTTTAAATAAAATCTTCAATATTGAATCCAAATTTTAAACCCTTTTTGAATTTTAAGTATTCTTCATTTTAGTTTCTTTAAAATTTTGTTTGATTCTTATTAATTATTTTTATTTTGCTTCAAGTTCTTGAAATTTTCAATTAATTTTCCAAATTTAATTTAATTTTTAAACCCTTGCGAATTTTAATTTAATAATAAGAGATTTTCTTTAACTTTTCTTTGTTTTCAAAACTTCATTTCAATTTCTTAACTTTTCGTAATTTTGTTTGATTTTTATTATTCTTCTTCTGAATTTTGATTAAAATCAAATCTAATTTGAAATCTTTGAAATTTAATTATATTTTTATGATTTTCTGAATTTCAAATATATAAAATATGGAAAATTCAATTCTTTAAATTTAATTCTTAGTTCTTTAGATTTTCCCATTTCAATTTTTGCCCTTAAATAACAAATAAATACTTAAGTTTACAATTTTTTTTTTCTTTTTATTTTTTTTTTATACATAATATAGTTTATATATAATTTTATATAACTAGAGAGGAGTATGTGTAGTACAGTTTTGAGTCACCACTCTAGTTTTATTTATTAATCAATAATATTTATTTATATTAAGCGATCTCAAATCGCTATCCAAGCGTTTGTAGCATTTCAAGTCTTTCTCTTTTTTGTTTCATGAACATGAATATATATTTATATATATATATATATATCTTATGTATTTTTGTTTGTGTGGATGATAATGGAGTTTAAATGAAATGTATCAAAATAAGTCTCCTTCAGAAGTATATTTTTAAATCCATCAATTTAAAAATATTTAAGGATTATTAGTAGCGTTTCTTTTTATATATGTGTGTGTGTGTGAATTACTTTAAAAAGCAGCCCCGTTCTTTCTCCATTTCTCTCTGTGTGTATGTGTGTGTTTGTGTGAATGTTTTTGAAGTTGTTGGTTGATGAATTCTTATTTTTAGCATCCTTTGCGCTTTGTGTCTCGATGATTCATTTGTTTTGTGTTTACTAATTAGATGCTTCTGCCTCTGCCTCATCCTCCTCATCTGTGTGGTCCATTTCCACGTTTAGATCATCCTCACTGTCCGTTTCCGGTTCACTTTTGATTTCCTTTGGCAACTGCTGCCTGCCCATGGCAAAAATGGGCTCAATGTCGACATTGGGTGCGAAATGCTGCAGGACATTGCCCAGCACCGAGCACAAGCCAATCATGCGCTGTTCCATGCGCAAATCATAGCCGCGTCTATGGCGATAATATTTTTCCTTTTCGGTCAATGGTCTGCGTGACTTTCTGGCACTTTTGATGGCTCCTCTCTTGGTTGGTGTCGCTGGCACTTCTATTTCCACATCCATCGAGTTGTCCAAATGCGTCGGTCCACCGCCATCAAAGTAGTCGTGTTCGCTATTTATATTATTAAAGTCAATTTCGCGACTTGTCTGACTGCTATCGTCGGCAGAGGATTCCTCTGGCTCGGCCTCATCCACCTCGTTGACAATGGGAGGCGTAGAGCTTCGCTCGAGGACCACATTCAATTCGTCCTGGCAGGGCTCACGTTCCTTGAAATAACCCAAATTCATGAGAGGCTTTTTGGTGTCCTCTTCACTGGCCGCAGCATGGTTATCCAAAAGATCCTGCATCTTGCGCGACATGGGCTGACCGGCTGAATAAACATTGGAAATGGCCAATGATTTGGTGGCCTCCACATTTGGCTCCTTCAGGGCATACGAATGCAATTCATTGTTTTTCTGCGTCATGTAATTGTGTATCATATTGAAGAATTCCCATTCTTCTGTCTCGCGTTCAGGATTCAAGGGGCTCTTGGCCTTGGACTTCTGGACGCGATAACGCAAAACCATGCTAAGCCATTGGCGACGCAAATCCATTACGCTGAATCGGCCAATTTCGGCCGTATCATGGAATTTTCTATAGAACAAAACAAATAAATAAATAAACAAAATGCATTTGAATATAGAAAATTTCAACTTACTTCCATGCCTCAATTTGCTTGGGCGAAGTGTTCCGAAACAAATGATCCGAGGCAATACGTTTGCGTATCAATGTACGTTTTAGCTCATGTGTCCCTGCATAAACACATAAATATACAATATAAATAAATATTTTATTATTAATTCATTTACTTACACTTTTTCGAGCCACTCTTGGCATATGTATGATGCTCCATTCTTATGCAGTTTTGTAGCACGCGTTTGTGGTGTGTGTGTCTGTGTGTGTTTGTGGCTGTCTGAGGGAATTTTTTTTTTGTAAGATTAATTGGAATTTGATAAAAATAATTTTACACTTACCCTTTTTTTTTTTAATGCAAAACAAAAAAAAAAAACAAATATTATAAAAAGCTTAAAGACTTTCGCTTTTGTTGCCTTTTTGTTCTGAATCCGTTGACTTTTTTGCTGCAACTAAAAAAAAGAAGACAAAGCTATAAATTAGAAGAAGAAGCAGCAGCAGCTCAGAACAGATGTTTGGTTAATTCTGGCAGCCCTGGTAGGCAGGCACGTTGATTTGTCCAAAGGCTGCCAGAAAGTTAGAAAAGTACTCGATACTTTTTTTTATCACTTTTTGCAAGTAATTTGATTTATTTTTGATTTCCGAATTTATTTTTTAGTTTCAGGTAATTGCAAGTCATTTTATTTTGTTGTTGTTGTAATTACAAAAATAGAAACTCCATTTTGTTTCTGAATTGTTAGTAAATTCTTTAAATTTATGCAAGTATATTTATTTTCTCCCTCATCTTGAAACTTACCGCTATTTGTTGCTTGCAAATTTTTTTCCGGTAAAAGCAATACCGGTAAAAGCGTATTATTTGCCACAGAAAAAAATCAACACTTTAATTTTTAAGACACCAGTTAATTTTTTAAGTTCTGTTTCGTTCGATTGCACTGCTCCGACTGACCAAAAACAAAAACTCAGAATCAGAAGAAGAATTTAACATTTTGACAGCTTTAAGAATATTTTGTTTTTTTTTTTTTTAATCGGCCTAACTGTGGGTAATTATTTTTTTGTAATTTACTTACTTTGCGGTATTGTACAGAATTTTTTAAGTTTATTTAATCTTTTCACTGCAACTGCTCAAATCCAACTGACTACTACGGCTAGCAAAAGCGGCTAAAAACGAAATGTAGGAAAAATGTTGACATTTGAGTGACTTGGTATGGCAGCACTGGCTGTCACGGTGACTACAACACAGCAACAACCCTGGCTGCGTAGCGCGGAACTTTGAATTTATATTTTTGTTTGCTTTTTGTTTCTGTTTATACAATATTTTTTTGTTTTCATTTATTTTTCATTTAGTACCACCGACAATATTGCATGCAATTCCACTGTTTATGATCACACCAATGCAAAAGAAGAGGAGGTCTATCAAGACTTGTGCGCCCTCACAAAGCACAGAACGAGTAGAAGTCAGGTAGAAAAATATCAATTATAATTTAATTTTTATTTTGTTTCTTTATTATTATTTTTTTTGTGCAATGTATGCATGACATAACAACAACAAACGGTTTAAATCCGTTTGACTCAATTTCTATAAATTTCATTTATTTATATAGAAAATCTATAATATTTTGTTTCCAATAGACAACATCGGCGACCAGCTTAGAGCAAAGAGATTTTGTTATACGCGAACTCATTGACACGGAATCCAATTATTTGGATGTGTTAAATGCTTTAAAAGCCAAATTTATGGCACCATTGGAACGTCATTTAAATCAAGATGATTTAAAATTAATTTTTCCAAGAATACGCGTAAGTTGAAAATCAATATTTAATAAAAAAAAACTAAATTTTCTTTATTTCAACATTTAGGAACTGGCCGATATTCATACAAAATTTTTAGAAAAATTACGAGAATCTTTGCTGCCAAATACGAAACTGAAAATGGGACAAGTTTTCTTAGAGTTTCGTGAACCATTTTTAATTTATGGCGAATATTGTTCAAGTCTATTAAATGCCATAGATTTATTAACTGATACATGTAAAAAGAATCAAATAATTGATCAATTGGTACAAAAATGCGAAAGGGAATATAATGTGGGTAAATTGCAATTGAGGGATATTTTATCTGTGCCCATGCAGCGTATACTTAAATATCATTTATTATTGGATAAATTAGTTAAAGAAACTTCACCGGTAAGTTTTAAAAATATTTAATTGTTAAAATGGATATTAATTTGAATAATCAATTATTTTAGTTGCATGAAGATTATCGTTCGCTGGAGCGTGCCAAAGATGCCATGATTGATGTCTCGCAGTATATCAATGAGGTGAAACGAGATTCGGATCATTTGGTTATTATACAAAAAGTCAAGGTAAACAATAATCAGAATAAACGCAATCAAATCGATTACAATCGATTATCGATATTTACAGGACAGCATATTTGATTTGCATTTATTGCAAAATGGCAATGATTTATTACAATATGGCCGTTTGCTATTGGACGGTGACTTGCACATTAAGGCGCATGAGGATCAAAAGACCAAATTGCGTTATGCATTTGTGTTTGATAAGATTTTGATATTGGTTAAGCCGCTGCATATAAAAACCGGTGATATGCAGTACACATATCGTGACTCTCACAATTTGGCCGACTATCGGGTAGAACAGAGCCATTCCAGGCGCACATTGGGCCGCGACACGCGCTTCAAGTCCCAATTGTTGTTGGCCCGCAAATCGGGTAAAACGGCATTTACATTGTATTTGAAATCGGAGCATGAGAGAGATAAATGGCGCAAGGCTCTAACCGAGGCTATGTAAGTGACAATTAATTTGCCAGATAGTAGAAATCTATATAAACTTTGTTTGTTTGTTTTTAGGGAAAGTCTTGATCCGCCTGGCTGTCGGAATACTGATCATAAAATGGAAATTTATACATTTGATGCCCCCACGACCTGTCGACACTGTTCCAAGTTCCTTAAGGGCTGCATCCATCAGGGCTATCGGTGTAAAGTCTGTCAGATTAGTGTCCACAAGGGTTGCATTTCGTCAACGGGACGTTGCAAGCAGAATCCCGTTAGTATACCGCCGCCAGTCTGCGATAGGCAATTATCGGAATTCAATTGGTTTGTGGGCAACATGGACCGAGAGACGGCAGCCAATCGTCTAGAGAATCGTCGCATTGGCACCTATCTATTGAGGGTGAGGCCCCAGGGCGCCTCCACGCCCCATGAAACCATGTATGCTTTGAGTTTAAAGTGAGTAAATAAAAGAAATTCCCTTGAATTGTTTTTTTTTTAATGACAAAATTAATTTATTATTTAGAACCGATGATCATGTGATTAAACATATGAAAATCAATCAGGAAAATGATGGTGAATCTATGCTTTATTGTTTATCCTCGCGTCGTCATTTTAAAACAATTGTTGAACTAGTTTCCTATTACGAGCGCAATGATTTGGGCGAGAATTTTGCTGGGTTCGTTTTAATCGACTCAAATCTTTATAAATTTGTAAATTAATATCCTCTATTTCTCCAGTCTAAATCAGTCATTGCAATGGCCTTTTCGCGAGGTATTTGCCACTGCCCTGTATGACTATGAGCCCAAGGCTGGCAGCAATCAATTGCAATTGCGCACAGATTGCCAAGTGCTGGTCATTGGCAAGGATGGCGACAGCAAGGGTTGGTGGCGTGGCAAAATAGACGATACGGTAAATAGACAAGCCTTAAACTCTTTTTATAGTCCCTTTATTTTTTTAAATTTCTATATTATTTAGGTGGGCTATTTTCCCAAGGAATACGTACAAGAACATCCTCCCACTAGCGATGAGCTTTGATATTACAATTATGAAATCTATTTTGCCCCCAAAACAATTACGCCCACAACAGAGGAGGCCGGGGAGGATGCCGTGGAGGAGGAGGAAGATTTGGATGCAATAACCATTTACCCGCCAGTTAATAATAATTAATAAAAAGAAAAGCAGCTGAAATTGAAATATTTTTATTTTAATTTATACTATATTTAATTTTAATAACATTTGTGCCAACAACAAAACAAAACAAACAAACAAAAGTTACAAATTATTCAAATATATTTAACTAAAACAAACTAAGACTTTTGATCTTAACTTCTTCTTCTATAAATGTATATTCTGTGTATTTGTGTGTGTTTTTAAGTTAAAATTTAAATTCTCTCACCGTGCTACAGGCAAAAACATTAAAAAAAAAACAAAAAAAAAAAACATTTTCATACAAGAAGCTTTAAAAACTTTATATACAAATTATATATATATACAAACTAACTACAATATATAATTATAATTATACAATGACTATTTAAATGTAGAAATTATTTGTTAACGCACAAAAATATAAAATAAATGTTCAGAGGCAAAAAAAAAAAAGCTTTAGAAAAATTGCATAAATTTGAACAACAATTTAAATGGGCAGCTAAATAAAAAAAATCAAATGAAATGAAAAAAAATGTTAGTTATAATTTTAAAAATGTACCTAAAATTAATTTGCCCTTAAAAATTCTGCTATTTTCTTTTTTTTTTGTTTATTCGGCATGAAACTTAGTTAGTCAACTTTACAAAGAATTATAATAAATGTATAAGTAAATGTTTATAAACAAATAAAAATCCAACCCAGACTTTAAGTCATTTGTCATTTGCTGAACAAATCTAAAGGTGAATTGGAAATTAATTCTTTTATTAATGTCATATCAAAATGTTATTTTTCTTTCCACACACACACAAGAAGACTTGTAATTATTTGATTGTTAAATGTAATAAAAACTCTAGGCACAATTTTATAATTTCTATTTTTGGCCAAAAATAAATTAAACTTTGTTGTGTAAAAATAATCAAAGATTTTGTGTTTCATTTCAAACTAAGCTTAAACACAAAAGTCTTGTGGTTTGTGTCTGGGCTAAAAGAAAAAAACGATGATGATCTCTTCGGCTGCACTGCCGAACCGATATCCGAACTTTTCGTTCGTTTAGAAAGTTCGTAGACAATTCCAATTGGAATTTAGTTTGCGCCGCAGAGTCAACAAGTCAACTTCGAATTGGAATTTCGACGCGTGTTTTTCGTTTTTTAAAGATTTTTGTTTAACCAATTCGATACAACAATTGGCAAATGTAATTAATTTAATTTTAAAAACTTCTTTTTCTGTGTGTGTTTGTGTCGCCGGTTTTGTCTTGCTTTTAATTTTTTTTTGTGTTGTTGTTTTTGTGTTTGTGCGCTTTTTGTCTATTATTTTGTATGGGCCATCATCATCATTGCATGCCACAATTATCTGGCGGCAGCATATTGTTGTTTAATACACACATACACACGTACATACATACCGATGTATGTTGCGGCTGAGTGCGTGCTGCAGATACAAAAGTATCTCGATTTACATGCGTTACGCTTTGCTGCACTCCAATTTCAGCTTAGCTAACAAAAAAATAAAAAAAAAAATACATAACGTACCAAAAAAAAAAAAAAAAACTGCGAAAAATAAAAGTAGCGAAAAATAAAATTAACAAAAACTGAAAGTAGACACATACAATTTGTATTTGTCCAAGAAAATAAAGAAAGAAAAATAATAATAATTATCTTTACAAAAAAACATATTAAAACAAAACAAAAAAAGTTAAGTTGAAATTAGCAATTTGTGAGGCCGCCCGAACGCCTCATGTCCACGCCTCATAATGTCGCAATTTCGAGATAACTCATGGGTGAGTGTTTCCATTTAGTCCTGACCTCCCTCAACCCGCTCTCTCTTTCTCTCTCCCTCTCTCTCTGTACACACAAAAATGACTAACCAAAAAAAAAACAAAAAACAAAATAGATAATAAATATTGTATATAAATGATTCTAAACAAAAGTTTACAACTTTAACAATGAATAATATGAATAATTTAAGAGCAATTTGAGTTGGATTGGGTGTTAAGGAAATTTATATTATATATATGGTAAATATTTAAAAAAAAAATTGGTGATTTTATTGTATTTGTTGGGTTTTTAGCAAATTCATAAAAATCAATAAAAAAAAAGTATAAAAACCATGAAAAAAAAAATAAAACTAAAAATAATTTTTATTTAAATTTAAATATTTTAAATAATTTTTATCAGCCAAAATTTAACTTAACTTGCAAAGATTTCCATTTCTCAATTGAAATAAATATGAAAAATAAATTAAAGAAATCTTAACTAATTTAGAGGCAAAAATAATTTTTATTAGTGATTTTAAATATTCAAAATAATTTTCAATAATATAAATACATTTTTTTAAAGCCTTTTCGAATTCAAATTTAACTTAAATTGAACTCTTAACTAATTTAGAGGCCGATTAAATTAATTATCAAGTTTCACAAAAGGCAAAAATAATTTTTATTAGTAATTTTAAATATTCAAAATAATTTTCAATAATGTAAATAGATTTTTTTATTTAAAGCCTTTCCGAATTCAAATTTAACTTAACATGCAAAGATTTCCATATGAAAAATAAATTGAAGAACTCTCAACTAATTTAGGAAAAACCAGGAACCGAAAATAATAATTAAAAGGTTTAATGGTGATTTTAAATATTCAAAATAATTTTCAATAATGTAAATACATATTTTTTAAGGCCTTTCCGAATTGAAATTTAACTTAACTTGCAAAGATTTCCATATGAAAAATAAATTGAAAAAGTTTATTAGTGATTTTAAATATTCAAAATAATTTTCAATAATGTAAATAGATTTTTTTTTTTATGTGCATAGATTTTAATTTAAAGAGAGTATCAAAAAGTCAATTAATATTTTTTTTTTATGTTCAATTTGTGGTTGACAATTATATTTGTACACACACATTTGTTATTTCCATCTTTCGTCGTCGCTGTCATTGCACAATTTGATGGCAATTCAAGCCAATTCAAGCATGGCCGTTATAGTTTTGTGTTTCGAATTGAATTGACTCAAATTGACTTGACTTAACTTGGCTCGACTTGACTTGACTCGACTCCAATCGCTAAAACTTAATTAGTGCAATTCATTAGTTAAAACTTTAACCCGTCTTGCCATCCGATGCGGTTTATTGGTGACTGCTGGCTCCCTACGCAACTTGGCTAGTTTGTGTGGTTGACCCAGTTTAGTTTTCCCCCCTCAAACTCAAATCATTAATATTAAATGTATGCTCTCTCGTATTTATTTACAAAATATTTTTTTTTAAATCAACTTGGGTCAACTTTGCCGGCATTTGGCGCAAATCATGCGTATTTTGCCCCCGTTTTATGCTATCGGCATACAGTGGGCTTAAATTGATTTCATTTCCATTAATTTTAATTTATTTTAACTTTAAATTAAATTGGGTAAATAGGAAAAACCCATTAACTCTACAATAATGCAAATAATTTTAAAAGATTTTTAAAAAGTTTATGTCAATTATATCAAATTTATTTAAATCAATTTTTAGAGACCTTAACAAAATCAGCAAATAAAATTAACAAAAGTCTAAATAGTTTTTATAATTTTTTGAAAAACCTTTTATTTAATATTTTTTCTTTCTTTGGTGATTTCATAAATTTAAAAGGCCTTTAAGTCGATGTTTTATGGTCTTAATATAATGAATAATTTTTTAAAATATCATTTAACCCTTAATATTAAAAAAATATAAATATTTTTCCTTTCTGTGGTGTTTAAAAATTGAAAAAAGTATTTAAATCGATTTTAAAAAGTCTATATTTTAAAAGTCCCTATTTTTTTTTACTTATTTTCAAATTTATTTAAAAAAAAAACCTTTCAAAAACCGATTAAAATTGATTCAATTTAATAACAATAATTTGATACCTTAAAAAAATCACAAAAAATCAAATTTATTGAAAAAAAAAACAGATTTTTTAAGCCTAAAAAAATCAACAAAAAATATTATTTCTTTATTTGATAATTAACTATTTTAAGTTTATATCAAAAAGACCTAAATCAATGATAAAAGGTTTTTAATTTTGTTTTAAAAGAACCCTTTAAGTCTTTAACAATTTGGACCTCAAAAAACACAATTTAAATTCCACTGTCTTTTCCAATGTTCCGAGTTATTAGCCACTTTCTTTCTGTGCTGTGCCCCATGGCAAAAGTTTTATTTATGACCAGAAAAAAAGAAAAAACAAAAACAAAAATCAAATGAAAATATTGTACGTTTTGCATGCCAATTGCAATTGAATGTTATCTTTGGGCCTAATCATATTAATGCCATTAAAATAATACGTCTGATAAGAAATACATAAGAGGCCAAATAAAACAAAAAAAAATAATAATAAAGAGTTTGCCTTCAAAAAATGAATGTGAGACAAACCAGAAATTCAAAATTCAAAGGCCCAGACGATAATGGCAGACAAATGGTCGAGTCCGATGGCCTAGCTAGCCAAATCAAGTTGGCCACCTGCAATTTAGCCATACTCGTACTGATTGCGCAAATGTCGTGACTTTCGGATGCATATTGAGCATTGAGCCAGCTGCATTTCCCCACATATGAGACTCAAGTTCAATTACAGCAAATTGTCATCAACTTAGCGTCATGGCCATGGAGCTTGGCCAGCAAAGCAGTTTAAGCCGAAAGCAGCCAAAGAGTCACTCAAAGAGTCTCTCGAACCAGCCAACTCCATTTTTGAGGCAACTTTCACTGTAGTAGTTGTTTTTCCTAAAAGGCAACCTTTTTTTTATACACAATATATATTTTTTTTTGTATTTTACCATATAGTAAATGATGCCTCCTGCGCACTTTTTTTTTTTTTGCTGCTGCTGTCATAATTTTCATGTGGGAAACAGCAACAATAATACGAGTATCTAAAAACGTTTTATCTTGAACTGAAACCTGTTGGCTGGGCTTTTATTTTCTTCTCCAAAATTTTAGATGCTTTTGCAAGTGCAAAATAGTTTCCATGCCACAAGTTGCCAAGCCAAAACCAAAATAGGCAAAGTTGATGACGATGGCGATGACAATGACCTTTTAATTACCAGAGACTTGTTTCGTAAGGAAAAATGTAAATTACCTATGGAAAAAAATATAGGAAAAACTACGGAAAAACTTTAAAAGCTACCGGATATGTTTAAAGATGCAGAAATCTAACCAAAAAAAAAAAAAATACAACCACTCAGATATTTTTTAATGGTCAGTTTGCCTGTTGGCCAGCAAGTAAAAAGCTTTTCAAAATCAATTAAAATTTTTAAATGAAAATTTGGAATATATAAAAAATGAGGAAATGTGTTAAAAAAAAAAAAACATAATTAAAATAATAAAATTCAATGCCTAAACAAATTTTTGAGGTTTATAAAAATCATTAATAATTTAATAATTATTATAATAAACTGGCAAGTTGAAAAATGATTAAAATTAATTGAAATTTTCAAATGGAAAATCAAAGAATTTTTAAGCTGTCTTTAAAATATATAAAATGAATTTCAATTTTTGAATGGAATTAAATATTTTAAATAGGTCTATAAAAATAATTTTAAATGAACTTTCTTCGACTTTAGATAACCTATTTTTTGATATATTAAATTACATATTTAGGTTAGTGATAATTTTTATTTTGAGTAATTGTGAGTAATTTGCTTTGTCGAACCCCTTTTTTTTTATTTTTTTTGCAATGAAAAATAACAATAACAAATTGTTAAATATTTGCACAATTTGATTAACAGTTAAAGTCATTCATTGACTTTATGGACAAGAATGTTATCACCGAAATTGATAAAGTTGGCAAAATTTTGAGCTTTTTGTTTATAAAAATAATATAATTTTAATAGAATTTTTCCAAATAAAAATAGGAAAATATGAGAGCATTTTATGAGGCATGGAAACTGATATAATTTTTTGAATTTTTAAAACGAATTTCTATATGTTTTTACACAAAGAGTATCTTCCATTCGAGTGATTTGTTTTATTCGCACAAAACAAAGAAAATCATAGAAAGAAAATAACGATTTCATCGATTGATCTAATGACAATGCAAACAACTGGTAAAAGTTAAAAAATGGCAACAAAAAAAAAAAAAAAATCTAACAAAACAAAAAATATAAAAAAAGACAACCTCATTCATGTCGGAGATATGTCAATATGAGAGAGTTGAGTTGAGTTGAAATGCCCTAGAGTTCTTTGCTCTTGGAAAAAAGATTGAGGAAAATTTCTAAAATGAAATGAGAACATTTCTTGTTGTTGTCGTTGAAGTGCGTCTGCTCCAAGTCTAGGAAAGCAAACGAGGTCGATCGACGCCACCCATTCAACTGCTGCTCCATTGAATTTTCACATTCTGAAATGAAATTTGAAAAAAGAAAACAAAAAAAAAAAATGCAGATCACGTTTTTGTTACCATTTCTACCCAATGAGAATGAGAAGACAGTTTGATCGGTTGGTGTTTTGAAAATCAATTACCGTTTCAATTCGGTTTTTAGGCTGCAGTGAACGTGACTGCGTGAGCACTTCAAGGTCAGTCGAAATTCAGAAGAAGTTACCCTCTGGAAATTGAATTTAATTAAGCTTTGCTTGTGCAAATGGCATTTCCAAATATTTTTCCCCCCCTAAAAAAATCTCATTAGCCACAAAAAAAAAAAAGTTATTAACTTTGAGTCTCTGGCTTCGAGGTTTATTATTGTTTAAGTTTTGCTCAAGTTTATTTTTGTTTTTAGGTCTCTTTTAAGCTCTTTTTGTTGCCAGACGGTGAAAGATAACACAAAAAAAAAAACATTGCGAGTTGCGTTTATATTTTTGGTGCAACCATAAAAAAAAAAACAGTCAAAGCAAAGCTAGAAAATATTATAAAAATAATAATAAAAAATTATATTTAACACAGTTTTTTTTTTATGTGTGTCTGTTTGTTCAGCTCGCAATTTATCATTTAATTTTTGTTGGTTTTTATTTTTATTTTTAACTACAACAACTATTAAGTAAATACATTTGAACTTTCTCTGTTAATTGTCGCAAAAAATGAAATAAATTTCACGCTTTATTTTTTTTTTTTTTATTAATAAACATTAAGTTAATTAAGTGTTGCAATTGGAAATTGATCAGGCAGGTAATTTGTGAAAATTATTCAAGTATTTTTTTGAGTAAGCCATTAAATTTGAACCAGAAAAGCTTGTGTAATTAAAAAATAAATTAATTTCAAGTAATTAGTTTTAGTTTCCCTTAAAAAAACCAATAATAATTTAGTTTTATAGCAGCTAGTTTATGTCCATAACTCGTCTATATTTTGCTGATTATAAAATCAACATTAATTGCCATCATTTAAAAAATTCTTTCAATTGTAAAATTCGAATCCAAATAATTTAATAAAAATCAGTCTGTTTTAGTCTTGGGTGTGAAATGATGACACTGGAATTGCAATTTCTCTAATGCAGCCAAGATAAAAGTGTTTAACTTGGGTTAAATAACAATAAACAAAACAATTTCATTGAACAACATTTATAAGCGCTGTGGAGCGTAACCAATAATCACACACACACACACCTCTGAAATAAGATACAATTAATACTCGTAACTACATGCATATATACATATATATATATATATTATAAATAAATACACTTGTTCAATGGCAATGCACAGATAGTTAAGTGAGACTAAGAATTCTTTATAACTTTGCCGATTCATGAAAATGAAAAAATTCCTTAAGTGGTTAAGTTTATGAATCATATGAATTTCTAGCAAATCTTTACAATTTTTCAATGCATTTATAGACCAAAACTTAACTAAAATCTTTACTATTTTAAAAGGCTTCTTAGTCTTTGGTCTATGCTATTTTTTGTTGGTATTTTTTAGTTATTAAAACCAGGCCAATATTTTTTATGAAATTCTCCAATATTTTAATTGGCTTGAAAATTATTCTTTGGTCTAAGCAATTTTTAATTGGATTTAAATTTTGTATGTTCGATTACATTTTTAACCAATTAAAACCAGCTCAATTTTCTAGAATAAAAAATGAAATATTATTGAAAAATGGTATTTTTATATTTAAAACATAAAACAATTTTTATATTAAAAACAGCAAAGTCAAAAAACCCAATGGAACCAAGACGAATATATTTTTGTTTTTTTTTTTTTAATTGAATTGAATTAAATTAAATCATCCTCTGAATTTTATTTTTAAAAGAGTATTCAATAGGAAACAGGCACAAGATGACACCTAATAAATATATACAATACCTTTATATATATTTACCATATATTTATTTTTTTTTATTACAATATTTTTTATTTTCATATTTCTCACCGAATGTTTTGCGCAATTAATTGTTAAGTTTGTTGATGTTGGTCGAGTCATTATTACTGCAATGGCGACTGGTTAGACTTGTTCTAGGCGGGTATTACAAATTTATTTCGAAAAAAAAAAAAAATGTATGCTACGAGTATGAAAAACTTGGCAAAAAAAAAAAAAAAACAACTTTCTTTTGGGGCTATGCTTGTGCTTCTTCTTTTTGTTTGTTTTTTTTTTTAGTTGGCCCAGTTAATTGGCAAAAGAAATGAAATTTGTATGGTTTTGTTTGAAATATTCTTTTGTTCAGTTATATTTCTTTATCTTTTTTTTTGATTTTGCCTCATCGCTCATCGTTCTATAAATATTTACAGGTGAGAAATGCAGTCAACCAGTTTGAATCATCGTCATTATTGTTCCTAGGTTATCGGACTCTCCCAGTAATATTTTTTTCTCTCTCTTTTATTTATAATTATTGTATTTTGTTGATGACAAGTTGGTCGGTCACCAAGAGAAATGGCCTCTGGGCCGGAAGTGGGCAGAAAAAAAGCAACTACAACTACAACTTTTCCATTTATGTTGGTTGAGTTCAAAAACCGACAACCAACAACAAAATTCCAAC
Organism: Scaptodrosophila scaptomyzoidea; assembly: GCA_035078625.1. NCBI lineage: Eukaryota > Metazoa > Arthropoda > Insecta > Diptera > Drosophilidae > Scaptodrosophila > Scaptodrosophila scaptomyzoidea. The sequence continues at coordinate 49,466 of JAWNPY010000087.1, forward strand.
ACGTCTTGCAATTGTTGGAAAGTGCGTTTGTTTTTGTTTTTTATTTTTTATTTAACAAACTAAACAAATACCAAGTTTTTTGGGCTCCTCTCTCAAATCCTTAATTTTTTTATGTCGATTTTGTCTCTATTTCTCTTTCTCTTTCTGTCTATCTTACACACATTTTTGAAATAGTTGGCAAATGCCAGGTCTTACGGCGTATTGAAAAGTTTACGCTGCTCAGCGCGTTTCGCCAAAACCAAATCCAAGTCTGCCATCAATCTCAGTGGTCATCTGAGTAAACAGCAAAAGAAGCAGCAGCAACAACAACAACAACAACAGCAGCAGCAACAATTGCAACAGCAGCAACAAGAAGAAGAAGAAGGTGATCAATCACATTATACAAATATTGATGATGTAAAACAAAATAATAATACAATTCAATCCACTAATTTGGATCATGCTCTAATGGGTAATGTTCAGGTAAGATCTAAAAATGCAAAAAACAAAACAAAACTACCCAAATGTTTGCTCTCTCATTTCCCCACCTCATTGGATCGATTTACCTCCCTCCCATTTGATGTTGTTTCACTTCAATATTTGCCATTAACTTTAACTATTTTAATTGTCTAATTTTGCCCATTGTCATTTATTTTGCCACAATTTAATCACTCTCTTAACTGCCATACAAATTAATTTTATTAAGTGTATGTTTGTGTGTGTTTATTTAAATTTTTTATTATAGTGAAACTCGTTTGATTTTGTTAGCATTTAGCAAGTAAGTGCAAATCTCAACAACAAAAAGCAACAATTGTAGTCAGAGAGACTTGCAAAAAAAAAACAAGATAAATTGCAATAAATTACGTATTGGTTTTTTAATGTTTTTTTTATCTGCAACTTGTTGTTCTTGTTGTACACATATTTTGCAAGGTCTTTTGAAAAATTCAAGTTCGGTTTTTGGGTAAAACAAAATAAAAGGCAGAAACCAAACCGATCGAGGCTAAAAACAAGTTTCTGTTTGGTTCATGTCTTGGCTAAGCATTGGCAAAGCTTTAGGCTAGATGGCGCCAGTGCAAACTCATTGGCATTATTTTTTTGAAAAGCTTAAAAAATTGTTAGTTTTAGAAGCTTTTATAGAGAATTAAATAATAAATTAAGCAAAATTAAATGTAAGACATTTCATTCACTTGGTTTTGGCACATTTTCAAGCACTTTTCCATTATTTTGTATAGCATTAAAATCTGCTTGTTGCTTGTTGTTGCATGAATATAAATTTATAATGTTTTTAATTGAATTCTCTTGTTTTTTTTTCTTCCATTTTACAGGTAAGAAAACTCTTGTAAAAAACTCTAATCACAATTCAAGCCTCAGGATCTAAACCAATGCTCTTTCTCATCAACAAAACGTAAGTTACAAAAAATATGCTCTAAGCGATTTCAAGTCAATTAATTTTTAGCGGCTCATACAAAAAAAAAAACAAAAAAAAACTCATCCAACAACTTGGAATGTCTGATCTTTCAGTGGTACTTCAAAAGATATTGTCATTGCACTCAGATCACAGGTTGCTTTTATTTAAAAAAAAAACATATGTAGATAGTTGCATGCAACCAAAACTGACTTGTGCAACGAACCTGCCTTGGAGTATTAAATGAATGTCGGTCAAACGGCAAGTGCAGCTATCCAGGGATGGAAAATAATAGAGAATAAAAATAAATTGTACCTAAAAAAATAGGCAAATCAATATTAAATTAATTGCAAGTCAATGAAAAAACATTTAAGAAGTTTTTTCTTTATTTTTGAAGACATTTGATCTTTTGATTTTATTTTTTTAGAAATTTCATCAGTTGAAAATTGATTAATTGGCGGGTTATTAAAAAGGATTTTTATTTTTTATTTATTTCCTAAAGTTAACTTAATTATCCGGACTTATAATCTTACCGAATATGTTCTAAATGTACCATAAAAATTTTATATCAACTGAAAAGGCACAGAGACAGCTATAATTTTTAAAATTCTTAGAGTTCTTTGAGCGAAAAAATTCTGGCTAACCCAAAAAATGATTTAAATTATTTCGCTTGGTTCTATTAAGTCTGTTATCGATTCATCCCTGGGCTGGAGATGCTTCTATGCATTTTGTCTGTCGTGTGAACCTGGTTGATGATGGCAATGCCGTTGCCGTTGTTGTAAAACTGTGCAGACAACGACGGATTGTCGCCAGTGTCGATTGTGCAATCCGCAAGAGCCCATAAAAATAATAATAATAATAATACCGGTACTTGTCAACGGCCACAAGTAGAAGCAGCAGCATCTCTTTAGATGACAGCACGTGCATTAAGCTGGTTAAATTTATTGTGGCAGTCATAGTCATCGAACGGTATAGTCAGCCGGCTGCTAAGCATCCAAATCCAATTGGTATACCGCTTTGCATATTTATCGTGTGTGAGTGTTTATGTTTACCGTAAGTCAATCGGCGAATATTTGGCCTACGCGTTGTTAGAGCAGCAACAGCACCAATAACAGCTCTCCTGCTTGGTAACGTCGACAGCGGCTGCACATGCGCTGCCAACGTTGCATTGCATATGCTTTGTCTCTCTTCCTCTCTCGCTCTCTGTGGCTCTCTCTTTGAAATGTTGTTTTTGCTTGCGCACTTGTCTGACTAGCCGGTGAATCGAAATGGAGAGCAACGACGCCACGGCCCCACTGTGCCTGTGCCTCTGCCTATATGCTTAGTCTGTTGGAGAGCGGCAATGTTGCCGTTAACATTGCGACGCGTCGCTGCTTTTTATTTCACTTGCTCGTTGGCGCTGCGTTTCTAGTTCTATTCTAAATTTAGTCGCAGTCGCGAGCAAGACGCGTAAATGTCGTCGCCTCCAATCATTTTATCGTCGTCTTGGTTGGGTGTCTTGTCTCTCGTTCGTTCACCGTTACGTTTGCGTTTGCCATGAAAATTTTGTTTTTCACTTAATTTAAACAAAAACAAAATCATAAAAAAAAGAACATTTATTTTCGGTAATTTTGTTGCTGGCCAAGGCAACTTTTACATAATTTATCCAAAAAAACGCGAACAACTTTTAATGTTTATACTTTTTTTTTTTTTGTTTTCTGTTTTTTGGGTTAAAAATTAATGTCAAAAAATTAATTGTGCTCGTGTTGCAAACCACAAACAACAAAAGGCAAATGACAGAAAATGTGCCAAATAACAAAAACAAAAGAATCAATTTGAATTACTCAAAATATTAATGATAATAATAATAACAACAACAATAAAAATAAAAATAATTTGTGCAAATTTAAAAAAAAAAAATTAAAACTGAGAATTCTGTCTGTACCAAAAAAACACAATCAAAGCTATTCAATTAACATCTCTGTGTGTGTTTGTGTGTGCGTACACTTATTTTTTTTAGTATTTTAATCTTTTTGCATATATATTGTCATATAAAATAATATAATGAAGACTGATCTGATTTTTACAATAATTTTCGTGATCATTTCAAGATATTCCCATTCCCTCTAAAATTAATACGTATAAAATTATTAGCTCATAATTTAGAAAAATAAACATTCTTCCAAACGGATCCCCATTTCTTGACTTTTCAAAAATTAAAACACATTTTTAATGATGCCTCGGCCAAAGTTCCCCAATTTTAAAAATTCTTAAATTTATAGCCAGTTTTTTTTTGTTTTTTTTTATATACATATATTTGAAGCTTCCAAGTAAAGAATATTTATCTTTTTATTAAAAGGGCTTATAAATAATAATTTAGAGTATTTGTTTTTTTAGATAAAAAAAATAAAAGATTAAGATTAAAATTTGCTTAGCTCATTTGGGATTTTAGAAAGGATTTGTAATTTAGGTATTTGTTGAATGACTCAGGCTTTTAAAATATGAAACAGACAGAGACATTTCAAATATTTCTGGTATTTAATAAGCCTTCTGTTTTCATCTAATTCCCATGGCCCAAAAAACACTTGGGCCAGTTGGTTTTATAGTATTTCTAATGCTCCTTTTCCCACAGATGACAAATGAAAATGACAAATTGAATTTGAGCTCATTAGCCGCTCTCTGTGTTAATCTTGACTGAATTTTATAATTTTTGACGGTCATGCAAATGACAAAATGAAAATGTATCTTAAAGATTAACGTAGGAAAATATTTCTCGCTCTCTTTCTATTAATAATTTGTTGTTTTCATTTTACTTGCATTCATTTTTAATTGCTTTTGCCTTGCATTTTGGCAACAGTTTTTAATGTATTTTTAAATATTCTTTTTTTTTTTGCAAAGATTTTCCAAATTGAAACAATTTCTTTTTTTATTTTGAAATTGTGCCAATTATTTTTTTTGCTGTTTTGTGTTTTCAAAATGGAAAATTCTACAGATTTGAAAAATCCATTCATGCGTAGTTTTTTGGCCAAAAAAAAAAACAATCTCATCATCATTTAATGAATACGCAATATTTATTTTTAAAGGGCTTCTCTTCTTCTTCTTCTGTGCTGTTCTCTTTGTCAAAATTGATCTTTTGTTTGGCGGCTTTTGTCAAAATATAAGTTATTCAAGAATTTGTCTTAATTTTCCTTGTAGCTTTAAAGTTAACCCGTTAGGCATTCCAAACAAATCTATTGACACTCCAGACATTCTTAGTTAATTAGAAAGAAAATCAAACGGTCACATAAATCAAGCTGATTCTAAAGACAAAACGAACCAATCGGCTAGAAAAAAAGATGCCCTGAAGAGAGAAACAAAAAAAAAAAAAAACAAAACAAAACAACTTGGGCTAGAAATGTCGAAGTCTTCGATTGTTGTTTTTGTTGTTGTTGTTTATGCTGCTGCTTCTGTTGCTTTTGTCGTTATAAATAACTGCAGTTCTCTCTCCCTCTCTCTGCGCGCCCTTTTGACAAAACATACACACGCACGCACAATAAGAGGGCAATTCAAAGCAAAGTAGAAAAGCAATAGAAAGAGAGAGAGACAGAGCAGGGCATGGGGTACAAGTGTTTATGCAAGGTGCATTATAAGTAAAACAGACGGACAGAGAGACAGACAGGCCATCTCTTTTCTAGACTGCTGCTGTCAATTAAGGCAACGTCACACACGGAGGCATTGCCATCAACGCTGCATTTCATTTGGTTTAAAAGCTTGTCTCCTCCTCCTCCTCCTACTCCTTCTCTTCTACTCTTGTTGCCCTCTCATTGACTGTGTGACGACCTTTAGCTTAGCTAACGGCATTCTATTTAATAATAGCAAACGCACACGCAGACAACAGTTGGTTGGTTGGTTTAAACATGCACACACTTGTCTCAGTTTGCCAAAACTTTTGTATTTTTTTTGTTTTAAATATTTTATTTCATATATTTTACTCTCGCACTTGTACAGCTTGACTTGGGTGTCACAGATGTCAATGACTTGACACCATTTAAAAAACAAAACGAAAAAAAAAATCTTATGTTTATTGAACTTAAGACCTAGGCAATATGCAATTTGCCCTCAACATTTAAGTCATAATTATTGTTATTATTGCTGATAAAGTCTAGTGAAATGTACTCAGAGAGTCACATGTATTGTATAGTTTTTTGTCGTATCTTAAAGATATCAAAATCTGTCAGCATTCCAACAGATATATATATGATATTTGGAATGAGTTCTTGATATCAACCGAGAATTCCTCAGACTGACGGAAGTGTAGCTAAAAAAAACGTATGAATTCTTTATATTGGATTTTTTTTTTAAATTTTAGGTTAGTTGCTTAATTAAAATGCTGTGTGTCTTTAGACCTTGCGTTTATTATGCGCAAAAAAAAAATATAGAATGTTGAGATAAGTTGCGAAAATATTTGTTTAAGTGAAACAGAAAGCGCTACACACAAAAAAAAAGAATATTATAATAAACACGAGAGCTTTATTCAATTTAATTTTTATTTTTAAAAGTGAGAGAATTCAATTTTGTCAGAGTTCATAAAAAGAAGAGAAACAAAAAAAACGGAAATATTGTAAATAAATAACAAACAATGTTTTGGACCGGATCCATTTCATTTCAGAGAGTCATTCAAGTCAGTCATTAAAACTAATATGATTGAAAAATTGATTTAAACGTATACAAAACCCTTTCGATTTGGATCTGGCTTGTATTTATATTTATTAATCATAAATTGTACTCAGGCGGTCAGTTTCAAAAGAGAACCCCAAACACAAGCCCAAACCACTTGGCCAGGTTTCAATTGTCGGCTCTACGCATTCCCTGGCAATTGCAATCTATTTATAGTTTTAGCCAGAGGAGGAGAAGGGCCAGGATCAAAGCAGCTGCATTGCTGTGATTGTTTTCGCATGATTTCGCTGAGGCAATAATTTATGTTATTTGACTTTTAAACCTTTTTTTTTGTTGTTGTTTTTTTTTCATCATCATCGTCGTCGTAGTTGTAATAATAATTGCCAGTTCTTGGGAAACACGACGAAAACGACGAGTTGGGGCGGAGCGAACCACAACCACAACTGGCATAATCACAGTCAAGCCATCAGTTATGCTAGAGAGATCCAAAAGCTCTCATGAGTTCAACCTTTCATAAACAATATTTTTTTTTTGCAATTAGCTGGTAAAACGCATTGTTCCTTGGGGATGGGATGGGATGGGATAAGATGGTTCGGATGGAAATGCATACATATATGTGACTGAGTGCACAAAACCTCTCATTATGTTAAGCGCATTTCATCTCAAGATTCTTCTTCTTCTTCTTTTTTTTCCATCGGTCTGTCAACTTTACAGCGTCACAGACTCTGTTATTATTGCCATTAGAGAATTCTTCTCTGTTTGCTTCCGTTGGGGTTTCAAGTATGTGTTAGACGTGACATATCAAACAATGCGCACACACACACACGCACACACACAGACGCATATCACATGTTTAGCTAAGCCCCAACACCTCCCACCTAAAGTTCTATGTATTCTCACCTAGCTCCATCTCTTTCTCTCTCTCTCTCTGTTGCTCGGTTGCCTTCTCTTTGCCCTGTAGAATTGCAAGTGTTGCGTGCCTTTGCCATATTCTGTTTATTTTTTTTTTTGCGCAATACACAACAAAAGTGTAAGATTCTTTGCATACTCTTTTTATCAAAAATTCGTTATCACAAATCATTTAATTTAAATATTTAATTGAAAAGAAAACCAATTAATTTTCATGATTTAAAGAGATTTTTTTGAGACCCTTTAAAATTATATATTTAAATTCTATAATATTTAATTTACATGATTTTTTGATAAAAAAAAACAATTAGTTTTCATGACTTTTTCTAACTTGCCTTTTAAATATTTTATTGAAAATAAAACCAATTATATTTGTTAAGATTTATTTTGAGAACCACAAAAATCATATTTTTAGAAAAATTCATTCAAGTTTAATTTAATTTTAATTCTATAATATTTAATTTCCATGATTTTTGATAAATTTCTTTTGAAAACAAAAACAATTTACAAATATTTATTATAACATTTTTATTGATTTATTTAATTAATCGATAAATAAATGGTATTTCCTAGATTTCCTATAACTTTTGACTCAGAACAAAAAGAGTATGAAAAGTGTTGCTGCTAAAAGTGTTTTTTCATTTCTATGAAATTTTGTGTTTTTTGTATTTTGTTTGTTTGTTTGCCTTTTGTTGTTTTTCCATCTAACAAATGCTATTAGCAATAAAGAACAATGCAGGTCGAGCAGTAACTGAAACACAAAAAAAAAAAAGGGTAATTAAATTGTTTTACTTACTACGGTTTCATTAGCATTCAAATAGCAGAACGCGTCCAGTGTAACGAAGCTCTTAACAATATCAGAGCACTGAGCTGTAAGCTGTGAGCTTAGTTAATAAGCATCTTGGTTAAATTACAAATCTACAAAGTTACGAGTCAAGATCCTAAATGCAATTAAAAATTGTAATGAAATTAGTCTTTAGAATGGGTAACAGAACTTTGGAAGTATTTTCGAATTAAATTCAATATTTTATTGAATGAGGAATTTTTCCCGTGTATAGTAAAAATCTGTTTTTTTTTTTTTTTAAAAACCTAAAATATGCTAGGAAATTAATACTGGAGTTAGATAAATTTTTATTTATTTTTAAATTCTATTTATTTAATCTAAGTAACAGCTGACAATTGGAATTACATAAATTTTAAATTACAAGTCAAATTGAAACTAAACAAATGTTACAAAAACATAAAAAAAAAATACAAACGCACACACAAAACACTTTATACACTTTATTGGTAAATTAAAGAGTATTTGTATATTTCGGTATAATCGATTTATAACATTTTGTCGCTCTTCTTCATCTTCTTTGTTGTTGTTATTTGCTTTTAACTCAAAAGTAAATAGTTCATAACTAAATGATTTATGTAATTACCCACACGAAAAAAAAGAGAGAGAAGACGAAAAGCGATCGACCGACTAACTTTATCCCATCACACACACACACACACACACAAATACTTAGACATTATCGGCATTTTTGGGTCGCCGTTGCTCCAAATGCCAATGTCTAAGATAAACGACAGAACAAAGAGGAGGAGGCAAAAAATATCAATGCAACTCTGTCCTCAGGGCATGACTTATAGGGCTTAACCTGTCGTCGTCACTGGCACACACAGGCATTGAATGTATTTAGAACAGTTCCACCGGCTTTTTAGTTTCTCTCCGCCTCTGCCTCTGCCTTTGCATTTATGTTGTTGTTCTTCTTGTTGTTCTTGTGCTCTTTTGCTTTTGGTATTCGATTGTTTTATCTTACATTCTTTTACACCCGCAGTTACACACAAACATACAAACAGACAGACAGAATTTAATGCAGTCCATAAAATCGATTGAATTAAAACGCAATTAAATTTAATTTAAAAAAAAAAAACAAAAGTAAAAACAAAAATGAATCATTTGAATTTTCATAAATTCAAATTGGGTGGCGGCCACAATAATAATGCTGGAAAAGAGAATTTCAATATGGAAAATTCTACAAGCAACAACAACAACATCAGCAGCAGCAGCAACAGCAATAACAACAAGGATCAAAACAAAGGATTTCTTACCCGCATCAAACGTTATTCCACCTTGGGCAATAAGCTAAGTCGTCGTCATTTGGGCAATGCCAATTTACCCAAGAGTCCTTCACCCAATAAATTATCAGCCGGTAGTTATGATATGAGTGGTAGCAATTCCGATGATCATCGCCTGGAAATTGGAGCTCCCATTTTAATATCCACGACTACCCTGGACACAGATCGCTTTGGCGTAACCGAGGCCAGACTGAGGCAGATTGGTGGGGGAATCGCTGTAAATTCAACCATAGTCCGAACATTGACACCCCGCTCCTCGGGCAGTGAACACGATGAGGACTTTGTCGATGCCCTGAGCACACCAACCATAGATACTATTGATGCCATAGATGCTCAAGGCGAGTCCTCCGAGTCTTCGGATCCAGCCGAGCAGTTTGAGACACCGGCCCATCAGCCCATTAAACAGGACTCACCGCCTGAGACACCCCCACCGCTGCCAAAGTCCCCACCGCCGCCAATACAAGCACCACCAGTGCCACCGCCCCTGGAGATAATGCGTGAGTCGAGTCCAATACTCCGAACTCACTGGGATGGACAAATGCAGTCGCGTTCAGTGCAAAATCTGCATCGCTCGGAGGTTAAATTGTTTCTGCATAAATCACCCTCGATGCTGATGAATAGAACTGCTCCGGAATTGACATTAAATTTGCCCGAATTGCCAGAGCTCTTTGGAGCCACAAACCACAAGCCAGAAAGCAATAATGATAGTGAAACTCCCACTCCCGGCAATAGTATACATCATGTGAAATCCGAGCCTAGCACTCCGGTGGGACCACAGGGTTTCTTTGCCCAGCAGCAGCGTTTCAAGAGCATAGATTCCTTTCAAGTGCCCATACATGGCAGCAGCCAGAACTCGTTGCTGGCCCAAAGGATAACGGCAGGCTCCAAGCAAAGCTTGGCCAGCTGTCAGAGCAGTCTAATGAGCCGCAGTCAGTGCAGCGCCATTGATGATTTTGATCTCAAGTCGGTGAGCTATCAAAGTTTGAATGCCCAAAACTTGTTTGTCTCCATAGATGAGATAAATGAGATTACACGGCAAATTAATGAATCTGAGGAATTTAATGGTGATATTGATTTGGAATATTGCGCCCATCGGGATCAATTACGTCCCAGCGAACGTCGAATTACATTGCTGAAAAATAAGAATGCTCGTCTAATTAGTTTCAATCATAACAAGGAGAAGCTGCGCAAGGGTTGGAACGGCATGAAGAGTTGGCTGGGCGAGGAAAGTACTCGCCTCAAGGAGGTGGTTCGTCAACAGACACCATTGCGTCGTGCAGCTGCCTCTCGCCTCAATCTCAATCAATCCGCATCAGCTAATAATGGTAATAACGGTGAAGGGGATAATCGTCATTCCCTGTCGCCATCGCGTTTCACCTCGCAGGAGCGTGAATTGAGTCCCAGCTGTGAAGAGCTAAACGAGCGCGATAATCTTGAGTCATCCATGTCACAGCGAGCCAGCGATGAGGATCTCTCACCGCATGCCAAACGTTTCAAGGATGAGGTACATACTATACAAGAGCATTGGTTCAGACTGGCTTTATTATGAATAAAAAAAACTAACTAACTTAATAACTAATCATCTATATTACTTGATTAAACTGTATTTGTATTTCTATTTTTATTTAATAGGGACAAAATGGCTTTGAGGAGCTGCGTCGCTATGTGAAACAGGGCGGTGATTTTGGCAAAGAGTTAATTTTAGTGCTCCAAGAAAGGTAAGTAATTACATAATTCTCTTTCTCTTGTCCTCAATCTCTAACTGCTATGTTTATTTTAGAGCCGACTCCGAGTTAATTTACTCTAAATCACTATCAAAAATGGCCAATAAATTGAACAAAGCCTGCCGGGAATTGCCCGGCAGTGTGGCTGATGCTTGGCGTGGTGTGGCTACGGAAATGGAAAGTCGCAGCGACATACACCGCCAATTGGCTGCCTCTCTTACAGATGAGCTGGTCAAGCCATTAAAATCAATTGTCGACACACATCACAAGGCTCGCAAGGCGGTAAATTTTAAAACCTCAAATCTCTCTCTCTCACAAATCCTTAACCAAAATTCTATAATTTAAAGGTTGAAAGCAATGTGGACAAGGCTGCTCGAGTGCTGGGCGAATGGCGTGTGAGTGAGGCCAAGGCCAAGAAAACTTCACATACGGCTGCCCGTGAAAATGAGAAACTCCAGGATGCCATGCTGGACGTGCGTATACAGAAATCCCCATCCATAGCCCTACTCCATCAGGGACCCAATAAATTGGCGGCCGAGAAAGAGTTGAAATCGGCCGAAAAGGACTGTGTCAAATTGGACAACAAGCGTAAAAAGGCCGAGGAGGCTGTTAAGCGTGCCGATGTCGAATATTATACATTGTGTGTGCGTGCCGAGCGTGCTCGCGTTGATTGGGAAATGGCCGTGCTTCGGGGCTCGGCACAACTGCAGAGCAGCGAACAGCAGCGTTTGGCCAGCATGCAGACATTTGTCCAGCAATATGCCCGTCTAACTGCCGATATGAGTCCCATATTGAATGGCCTGGCTGGGGCCTTATTGCCTCAGGTCGAGGCCTGCAATGTGGCCAAGGATATGCAAGTGGTACGCCATATACGACGCAATGCCGAGGGACCCAGTGAACAATTATTGCCTGATTTCTATTGTGAGCACACTACATTGGCCATGAATCGTGAGAGACGCAAGCATGCACTCATTAAACTACTGCAACTGGTCAAGACAGATTTAGAGCGTGAACGACGCTCCAGAGATGGTCTACGTGGTATTTCCCAGTCCCTAAGTCAGCAGGAGCATCAAAATGTCACCGATAAGCTATATCATGTAAGGAAATGTTGGCTTATACCTGGGATATTTTCTCATTTGGATTAATTCTTTTTAGATACGCTCCATGTTGACCTATTTGGAGGGAGCACGCCTCAAGCTACATTCAGCCTTGCTTGAATTGGATCACAAGCCACGCACCACTCATCCTTTAGCCCAGCATATACAGGTAAGTTTAGCATGAATCTTAAATTGGTAATTACGACTTGTAAATTGTTGTGTTTTCGTGTTTTCAAGATCACTCGTGATCGCACTGGACTGCAACAGAGTATTTTGAAGGTGCCCAATTGGTTGAAGAACAATGATAGATCATCGGGTCAGCAGCAGGCTTTAAATTTGGACATGAGCGATGCCAACGATGAGTATATTGCTCTCAACAACAATAGCTCCTGTGCCAACATCAGTGAAGCTTCCCAACATCATCCACAACAGCAGCAGCAGCAGCAATCGCTGATGAAACAATTCAATCGCAGCAAAAGCAACATTGAGACATTTACCAGCCAACCAAAGATAATCTCTACAACAAATGCAGCCCTGGCGGCCAGTGCCCTGTCCACTAATAAATCGAAAACCTTAGCGGCCAATCTCATTTCAAGTGATCGTGGCCAGGCCGATGGCGGTTCCAATCAACAAGATTCTGATTTTGATGAGTTTAGCTCTCAAGATGAGGATGATGATGGTGCAATGCCATCGAATCGTTTGACAACAGTAACTGCCACAACATCCGGATCATCAATGTCATCCACATTAAACACAATTCAGCCACAACAACAACAGCAACAACAGAATTATTATCAAAATGCCCAGGAGCTGCAAAATGCCTCGCTTAGTTCGCAGGGAACCAACAGTGGCGGTGTTAGTAGCAGTAGCAGCAGCAGCAATAGTAGTGCCAATTCCAAGGATAGTCATTTGATACTGGGACGTTGCAAGGCCCTTTATAGTTATACGCCAAAGCTCTATGACGAACTCGAACTGAGTCCTGGTGATGTTATCGAAGTTCATGCCAAACAGGATGATGGCTGGTGGTTAGGTGCTCTACGTAATCAAATTGGCATCTTTCCAGCCACTTATGTGGAGGAATGCGCCTAAAATGAGATGATATCTTCTGATTCTGTCCATTGCTTCTAATCATTGATTGATTCATTAATTAATTAATTGAGTGAATTTGAGTGTGTGAATGCTTAAACATTTAATGATTTTTTTTTTTTTTTGTTGTTTTTGTTAGAATTGTGTGGTTGAATTTGGTCTGTGAGCCTCGAAAAAAAATCGACTTAGTTCTATAAGAATTAATTAAAGAAAATTATATAGTTTTAATTAATTTTTATGATTTTTATTTTTAATAGCTGCGACTTGAGTCAAATTCGTTTGTAATTTTATTATTATTTTTTTTTTATTAATATTATTATTATTATTATTAGCTTTAAATACGAATATATTATAATTATTATTATTTTTTTTTCCTGCACCATATTTGCATATTGACTAATTGATAAATGAATACATACAACAAGTTATTAGTTTCTTATTCTAAACATATATAAAAAATGCCTTTATTAAACACACAAAATACATTAAATCATAAAAAAAAAATAAAAATATTATAAAATATAATCAACATATTGCAACAGAGCAAAATCACAAATTGTTTTTTTTTTTGTTTTCCTTTCTTTTTGATTAATTTAAATTTAATAAGTTATGTATAAAAAAATGTAAAATAAAAATTCTTTATTTATATGAAAAAAAAAAAACACACAAAATGTATCAATGATTTATGATGTAATACAAAATAAAAAGCAGGTAAGTTAAATAAATAAAAATTGTATACGAGTATAGTTTAGATTTCAAAATAAAAATTGTTTAAAAACAAATCAGTTAACAAATATGTTTATTTTGAATATTATAGATACAAGTATTTATGTTCAACAACTCAACTAACATTTGTGGTCTCCCGATTTGGGGCTGTCATCGATCCATTTACAGCTGTGGCATTATCCAGGCATCGCAATTTCTGATACATATGAATATAATGGGATTGAAGTTGTTTCTGATAGCCAAGCACTTTATTTTTTTCCGCACACCATTGTTGTTTTTCCAGCTCCAAATTTATACGAAAATCATCTAATTTTTGACGCAACTTGGCTATATCCTCGGCATAAGTAGTTGACTCTTCGATCAGAGTGTCCAAAGTTTGCTGTGATTGCTTATTGCCCTGATCCAAATTATGGGCCAATTGTAAACGCTGCATTATCCCATCCAATTGTATAGCAGGCATTGTTGTCGTCACTGTTGTTGTTGGGGCTGTTGTTGTTGGTGTTGTTGTCTGAGTTGTGTATTTGCGTGTTTTTTGACAAATTTCATTTAGATTATCCAATTGCTGCTTTAAGCGCGTATATCGTCCACAGGGCTCTTCACCATATTCATGGGCTATGGCCAAATCGGATAACTCCTTTCTCAGCTTGGCCAGTTCATTGGTTAGGGCGCCAATTACCTGATCCTTGAGCGTAATAATCTTGTGCAATTGCTGAGTTTGCTGCTTTTGTTCCTCCTCTGCTTGACTTTGGTCACAGTTATTGGTTTTGTTATTGCTATGCTTCAGATTGACTATAGCATGATCTTTCATATTGATTTCAATCTGCAAAAAATAACAAAAATCAAAATAAAAACTCAGTCGGAAAGTTGACTTTGAAATTTTGTTTTCTTTATTTATTTCGAGAACGGCATCAGATACTGAAATATAAAACGCATTTTCTGACTCGTCTGAATTTTACCTATCGTTTGATATGCCATTTGTCCATATTGGTGCAATTTTTTAAAATGATCAAATTTGCACAAATTTTTCAAAGTTATTTTTGGGGTACAACAGTTTTTAACATATATTTCAGGAACCCTTGTAGTTACTGAAAAATAAATAGCATATCCTGAATCGCCTGTTAATTCTCTGTCGTTTGACATGTCGTTTGTCCTTGTGGGTCCTTTTTTTCTAGCTGAAAACAGCTAATTTCCCGCTGTTTTTCCTAAATTAGTTTTTCATTGTTTTTCCGCTAAAGAAATGGTCGGATATGGACAAATGGCATATCAAACGAAAGTGCATGTTCAGAAGAATCAGAACATGTTATTTGTATTCCGGTATCTCAAGTGGTTCTTAAGATATATGTTAAAAACTGCTGTGACCAAAAAAAATCCTTACAACTGACTGCAAAATTTGTGGATTTTGTAAAACTGCACCAATATGGACAAATGGGGTATCAAACGAAAGGGGACATTTAGTAGATTCAAGAAGTGTAATTTTTATTGCTCTATCGTTGCCAGTTTATTAAATAATTGCAGAAAACCAAATTTCAAAGTACCCAAATTTACACATTTAATTTGTACAATTAATTCTATCGTAGCATACTTTTAGGTGCCATTTACAATTTTAATTGCTACATACATGTTATATGAAGTAATAATAACTGCCTTTCTATCATTTTTATTGACTTACATGGGCTTCTTTCAGTTGAGTCTTTAGTAAGGCTATTTCTCCATTTCTCTCACAGACCTTCCACTCGCTATCCTCCAGCTGAGTACGTAGGACAGCCAAAGCCTGATGTGCCTCACCCAATTGCTGATTGAGGCATGCCTTGGAGTCCTGCAGTTGAAGTTCTGACTGTTTGAGACTTTTGTTACTGGATCTAAAACAAATTTCTGGTTTTTATTATAGTCCATAGAATTTGGCATATTTGCATATTACTCACCTAACCAATTCCAATTCCTGCTGCAAAGTTGACAATTGATCTCTTAATTTATGCAATTGTTCACCTTGTCGCAGTTTATGTTGCTTCAATTGAAATTGTTGCAAAGCCAAAAGTTGCTCCATTTTTTTAAATTTTAACATATATTCACGTTGCTGGCTCTCATAGAAGAGCTTTAAGCGCTGCGTCTCATGCTCCCAGCATATTTCCTTATCCTAAAATTACACATATAAAATATATATAAAAATGTATAAGTATTTATCAATCTTGGGTAATAGTTAAAAATTACTACAATTTTAGGTAGAGTTGGTCCAGTGACTTTAATTGATTTATTATCACTTGACCAAGTCTAAAACCCAATTTTGAATTCTAAATTATTTTAACCTTTTGGACTTTGAAAATTACTTTCTCATTTTGTTCTATAGTTTGTCGCAAATACGACAATTCAGAATCACGATCCTTGAGCGCTGTCTCCAAATCGGATATGCCAGAATCCGAGGGTGAGGGGGTTAATTCACATTGATATTTAATCAGGCCGTTGTTGCAAGGATTGGGATTGTTGCTGGTGTTATTATTATTGTTGTTGTTGTTGTTGATTGGAGTTGCATTTTTATGGGCATTACTTTCTTGACCTTGACCAATTGTTTCCAGGCCATCGTCATGGCTACTTCCAGTTCGTAAAGGTGTACGATAGCCATTACGTCGACGGGCAGTTAAACCATTGCCGTAAACATTATAGCCTCCCAAAATGTTTTGTATAGTTGCAGGAGTCATGGTTGAACCAGTTACTCCTCCCAAACGTAAATCCGTGGTACCTAATTAAATCAGTTAATTATTTTCCATATTTTTTCATTGTATTTTTCTGTATTTCAACTTACTGCCAAATTTCTGTGCTGTGGACGCCGCTGGTGCCAAAGATGGTGTGGAACCATAACCATATCGATCACTTGTCAACTCACAGTGAAGCTGCTGTGCTCCGGGCTGCTGGTTCAGACGATAATCCGGTTCAAAGGGTATTGGCTTGAAGGCAACTGGACGCACAAAATTACTACTGCTATTATCATTGGCACTGCAGGCCGCAGTTGTCTAAATTAAAAATAATACAAATCAAATTTAACTTTCAAACTTGAATTAGAAATAAGCCCACACCCAAAACTTACCTCGCCCATGGGCTCGATTGCATTGTGTGTTAGTTTTTGTTGTTGTTTTTGTGCATTTCCGGCTATGGGAGTGCTACGTCGCACTATTGGCAGCTGCTGCTGCTCCTGCGTCAACGTAGCCGGCAATGATTGAAGCGCCTCCTCCGCCGTCAGACAACTGCGGCTCAGCTCAAACATTTGCCGTATATTGTGAAACTTGCTGCGCCCTGTCGTCGTTGCCCCATTATAATCATCGTCCAGATTATTGTGACTGCCATATTTCTGACTCAAGCGTCGCTGTTCGTTCCGTGACTTTAGAGTGCCCGTATAACAGGGTTGCATTAGAAGTGGAAAGGATTGTAGGACCGATGACTGGCCACGCATTGGCAAGGGAGCATTATTTTCCAGCGAAACGGAGCGTTTATGGCCACGTTTATTGCCCAGCGTTAATTCAGTTATTGTTGTTGTTGTTGTAGTATTATTGATATTATTGGTATTAGTGTTAGGAATTTTATTAGTATTATTGTTGTTGTTGGTCGGAGAATTTGGTACTGGCAGGGCCACCACAGCGTGTGCGGGTAATGCCATATGGGTGGCACTACTAGACATCCTGGGGACCTGAAAAAAAAATAAACCAATTAAATTTGATCACAATTATCAAATTAATTCACCTTAAATTATCATATTGTTAGTTATTGAATATAAACACAATTTCTGTGTATTGGGCATTTAATGCGTCCCTTAACGGTAAACGGTAAAAATTGCTTGTATTTATCTGTAACAGTGCCTCGTAACATATATGGCAAGAATTTTCTATCCAGAATGGTTTTAAAGCCCCTATCAGTCCTCTCAAAAATATGATTTTCAATGCCAAAGCCAATAATTTCCCGTATTTGTTTGCTTAACGCCCTGGTCGGTTTACCATTCATTTGTTTTGCCACCAAATTTGCAACTTTGGGTATTGTTAGGGGCACTCTCGATTTAAGGAATGCATATAGAACAAGTTGACCGTTTTGATTCAACGATTGCATTTTAGTTAAATCGCACGTACACATTTTGGCAAAATTACTATTACTAATTACTAAAATTTTTAAAAGTATATATTACACAAAAAACAAACAAAATTGTGTGGAAACCAAACGCACTGTGTGAAAATTATTTTACAATGAAAAACTATGACAAAATATTTTGACATTTAAAAAAAAGCAAGGACTACTAAGGTTGGTCTATAAATAAGTATAATTCAATATTAAAATTATCCATCATATCGTTGAGATATGAAAAACATTTCCCTTAAATTAAACTTTTTTGAACTTTTATTTAATGATAAAAGTTCAAGAAATTGTTGGGATTTTTTTGAAATTAACTCTTGGAGTTTTTTAAATAAAATATCTAAAAATAGGATTTCTTCAAATTTATGAAAATTTCCATAAAATTAAATTAAATAAGTTCTTAAAGAAAAAAATCACAAACTAAATAAAATAATTAATTTTAATTATAAAAAATCAGCCTTTAATTGTACTTAATGAAATTGTCTTCTTGGAAAAAGAAATGATGGAGATTTTTTTTAATATTATCCATTTCTTTAAAGCTTGAAAAATAAATGAAATATTTTTTGATGGTATATGAATATTTCATAAAAATCAATAAATCTTAAGTAGATGTGTAATTTCTATAATGTAACCATTAAACTAATATTTCTGATCATTAACTCTTAAGTTCAAGCATTTCACATGATATTATTTTATGTTCCCATCATCATAATCATCATCATCATCAATTCACATTTGCTACGCATAGGCATACACATACATACTTATTGATATGGTGGTCATAACTGTGTCCCCAGCAAGTGCAAAACCAAGAGACCAAGATCAAGACCAAGACCAAGACCAAAAAAAAAAAAACAACCAAGCCCAGAGTTGTTGTTGTTGTTGTAGTTGTTGCTAACGGTGTATACCGCTTTATAATTATTCATCTCCTTTGTAAAGTGGCTCAAACACACACACACACACACACACACACACAGAAATACCCGTGCACTTTCTCATTTCTTGTCTTGGAGTTGGAGAGAACGACAAGAGCGACCCATATTTTTACAACTATACCACAACTAACTACAAGCAAAGGTCTATGGATATGTGGAAGCAGCAATAGAAGTAGAAGTAGACTCTATTACCAGTTTGATTGGCGACGACGACGACAACGTCGACTCTCTGTGGCCGCCAGCATCTCTTGGCATTAACACACATTTTGCAGACACCTGTAAAAGATCTTGGGGAACAAACTGTTTGATTCCCAACTGGTTTTTGGCGACATTATTATATTTATTTTTATTTTATTTCAATCACCACAAACATTCCACAACAACAACAACAACAGCAACATTAATTTCAGTGGTAACCAATATTATAATGGTTACAATTCAAATGAAATTGACAAGCAGGCAGACAGACAGACAGACAGACACTTGAGACAGATTAGACAGAGTAGACCAGATCGGTGAGTTTGCCGTGCCCATTTTGCCCGTGATTAAGGCTAAGGTTAGTCGGTGGCTGTCAGCGATGCCAGCAGGTTACCTGACACATTCTGCACATTGCAAAAGCAACAACAACAGCAAATTTGGACATGTGTCAAAGTCAGAAAAGTTCACGGTACAACAATTACAAATATACAAAATGACAAATGCGTCATTGTAACATATATGTAAGTAAGCGCTTTCCCCCACAAATAGAAAATAGAAAATTAAATTGTTTGTGTAATTATTTTTATATAAGTAAGAAAAAAAACCATAAATTTATTGTCATAGATGGATGAATAGAGTAAAAAAAATATATATGCCAGCAAAAAATACAAATTTCGATCCAAACGAAAGTTTTACAATTTTATGTTTGATTTGAGAAAATAACAAAAAAATCAATGAATTATAATATTTAAAAAATATATTCTTGAATATTATTCTGGCTGGGAT
This sequence comes from Scaptodrosophila scaptomyzoidea, assembly GCA_035078625.1. Lineage (NCBI taxonomy): Eukaryota > Metazoa > Arthropoda > Insecta > Diptera > Drosophilidae > Scaptodrosophila > Scaptodrosophila scaptomyzoidea. Next base: position 69,183 of record JAWNPY010000087.1, read on the forward strand.
ACATGAAAACTAAATTAAATCAAGCTAAAAATTATTATACAAATTATATGCATTCATTAAAGGAAAAAAAAATATCTAAAATTGCAAATAATTTTAAGAAATGAATTTTACATTCAAATACTTTTTTTTAACTACAAAAATAATAAAATGTAAATTGTTCTTTTCTAGAAGAATTTTCAAAAAATGTTTAAAACTAGAAAATGAAATGCAATCACTGGGAATTTTTTATGTGTCATAACTAAAATTTTAAATCATATAAAAAAATAATTTTAGTTTAATTTCAGTACATTTAGTCATTAATTTCTTTAGTCAAATATACAAATTATGTAAAATTTAGTTATTAATCAATTAAACCAAAAAAAAAATAAAACTCTTTCATATAAATATTGAAATAAATAAAATAAATTTTATATAACTTTAATTTAGTTGTTAATCAATTAAACCAAAAAAAAAACATAAAACTCTTTCGCTTATTTCTTAATTATAAACTAGTATTTTTTGTTGCATTATTAATGTTAAGTTATATATTTGTTTCTTTTTCCCCCCTTGCTAATCCCTTTCAGTCATTTTGTCAAGTCAAATAGTTAATTGCATTGAATTTATTATTGTATATATATATTTTATTTTTTTTTCTTGCTTTGCTAAAACGCATAAATCTGACCAGTTGTACACATTTTGCAATTTGTCGTCGTCGTCGTCGGAGCACGATTAAACCGCAATGGAGTCAACCAAGCAACAATCGAGCAATCCAGCAATCTAACAAGCCAACAATCCAGCGCTCCATTGACGCAGAACTGTAAACTAAAACCGAACGAACAAACAAACAAAGAAACAATGCGCAAAGCTGCGATAACAAACGGTCCACTCAAATAACTAAACAACCAGCGAATGAACCAACCAAGCGACAATTTCAAACGCAATCAAACTGACCAGAAGATTACTGGCTGCAAGAGGGGGAAGGGGCAGGGACTGAGGATGTAAGGTTGGACATGAACGAGCTTGTTAAAAGCAAAGCCAATGTTATTTATGTACTTGATATGCGAAAAGAAGCCTCTAAATTTGAGACAATTGTTAGATTGTCTATTTCATTTCAAAGCCTCAGCTCTGTTCTACAAAATTGGCCAAGAAGCATAAAATATAGAAAATCCCAAAATAAAAAAAAAAATACACACACACACAGACAATCAAAAGTGGCAAACCTGTTCGTTGGTTGTTTGGATCGCTCGTTTGTGGGCAATCATTCTAGACAAAAGCTCTTTAATTTTTTTTATATATATACCAATATATTTTTGAAAGTTACCATGAATGAAAGTCTTTTGAACAAAACAAGAATAACCAAGCCTATGGCTGTGCCAAGAGAGATCCGCATTTGGTCCGGTCTTGGGGATCGAACAAGCATAAAAAATTGATTTTTTATTTGCCATTTTTTTTTTTATTTTATTTTATTTTTGCACAAAGTATTTTGACCCAAGAACGCAAAAAATATTTACCTATATTTATTTTTGCCCATGCGGCGTATGAGTAATGCAAAAGGAAATAAATTATGGCAACAACTATTGCATTAAACCGTTAACACTGGCAACTCTGCTGCTGCTGCTGTTGCTGCCATTTAACCAGTTAAGCGGATTGTTAATATTTTTCCCACGCTCCAAGTTTTTGTTGTTGTTTTTTTTTTTTTTTTTATGCATACACACAGACAATCAAACAATCAGCGTAAACTACTCTAAGCATTTAAATTGCCGCTTTTAAATACACTGAGCCACAATTGTTTTGCTAAATGCCTTGAAATAATCAAAAGATGTCACAAGGAAATTGAAAGAAAAATCAACAAAATTAACTACTGTGAATAATCATATTATTCTTATAGAAATATTTTGGAAAAATATTAAACTTGGTTTGTCTAATAAAATAAGCAAAATTTAAAAGTTAAAAATTCACTTGCGATTTACTTAAAGAAAAAAAAACACAACCAATATTTTCTCATGAGGAGTAAAAGAAATAAATATAAGAATTTTAGAGCGCTGGTTCCCAAAAAAAAAATAGATATAACGACGAAAATAAATTTTTTCCTAGAATTCACGTTAAGGTTTTTGAAAAGTTGTTTTTTAACCTGTTAAAGTCTAACTCAAATTTTGGCTATATTTCTTTTTTTGGTTTGGAAATATCGTTGAATTTTTTATTTTTATTTTCATTCTTAATCCTTGTTTTTTTTTTTAATAACTTATTAACCACGGTACTTGAATCCCTGTTGTTTTGTTTGTTATATTTGCTTTTAAATTTTTATTTTGTTTATATTTATATTTGTTTTTAATTTTTGCATACGTTTTTTTTTTTATTTTTTTCAAAGTCCAAAAAAGCCGCCGACAAATTCAAGATATACATTTATTTTTTTTTTCACAATGAATTTTATAATTGAATTCGTTTAGACAGCCACAAAAATAAACAACAACAACAACAAAGAAGGCAGCTGTTGCATTTATGTGCATATCTCTGTGATTGTTGTGGTTGTTGTTGTTGTAATTGCATTGCCGCTGCCTTTTGGAATTGCCTTCATTAAATGCAACAAAAAAAAAAAAATCAAGAAAAATGAAAATAAAAACACATTGTATAAGCGTGACGAAAACAGAGCTCTCTGTCCAAAAGCCAACATAAAACTTTTCTTTTATTATTTATTTTGTTGTTGTTGCTGTTGTCCGTATTACAATATTTATTTATTGCCAACACACAAAACTGAAAATGCATTTCAAGTTTTGTTTGTTTGTGCATTTTTTTTTTTCTTTTTGCATTTTGAAATTTGGAATTTGTTTTTATTTTTTTTTTTTCGATTTAACAAATTTACTTTCGTTTTGCATCATCGCTGCTGTTGCAAAAGGTTTTGGTTGGCCAGTGGAATGCAGCAGCAGCAGTCAGAGGCTTTTTTTTTTTTTTATTAATTACATCACTAATTTAAGTATTTATCATAATTTTCAAATATTTATGAGTTGCAACGTGAAGCCAATGCGGAATTGAAAATTTAATGTGTGACGTCAGTGTGTTTTGATTTCATTTTGAAGCCCATAAAAAATGACCTTGAAGGTCGCCAGCGATTGTCAAATGCATATTATTAAAAAAAAAAATTTTAAATGCATTTTTTTTTTCTCAATGCAATACAAATTACAGCAACTTGCCCCTAATAAATTCAATCTTTTGTTCATGATTTCCAATCATCAAACATCATCAAGCATTATATAATTATTTATTTTTTAATCAACAGCTATTGAATAAAAAATATTTTCCCTAAAGCCTTCATGGAAAAATCAGTTCAGGAATTTCACATCTGATATTTTGTTTTGAATGCTTTACAGAATATATAACTGTGAATTCAAATGTCAAGTAAATGACAATAACAATAAATTAACAATACGTAAAAAATGAATCGAAAGAAAAAAATATAAAAAATTATACCTGGAAGGAAAATGTTACTAAGAATTCACTGCCTTTGTTTTTCTTTGAGAAAATGAATTTTTTCAAAAATTCACTATACTTTTTTCTGTAGGGAAAAAGATCTTAAAAAATTGTTCAATAATTTATATAAATAATTGCATTTTTTAAAGAAATTCTAAGGCAATAAAAAATCAGAAATTAGAAAAAATAAAAACAGAAAATTAAAGAATGAATTCATTTTTGTTATTTTTTTATATATTTAAAGAAAATCAAAAACCTGCCAAATAAATGAATGACCTAAAAACAGAAGAGTAAAGAATTAATTCATATTTGATTTTCTTAAATTTTCTAATAATTCAAAAATAAAAACAGAAGCTTAGAGAATAAATTTAAGCTGGATTTTTATTAATATTAAAAAGACACTTGAATAAATTTCCTAAAAACTCTTGATGGTTTAGGTTATTTGTTGGGATGATGCCAAGCTTCAGTTAAGTCTAAAAAAAAAAAGAAATTAACGCCAAAACAAATAAACAATTGAGATAAGGAAAATAGCTAAAGGCTTGAATATAAATTTTTGTTTTCCAGTGTTTTTTTTTTTAATGTTATTTGCCAGCTAAACGTTTTTTTTTTTTTGTATTTTTTAATGTACAAAAATTCTAGCTATAAGCGCATTTGCTTGCTAATTCAAGTGAACTTGAACTGAAATAATAATAAACAAACCAAGCAACCAACAATTGTGAGGACATTTAGACATTAAGACAGACGGACAAATGGAAAGAGATAGACAATTGGCCAAGTGCTAAGCGTGACTAATGGTGTTCGTTCAAGATAGCTTGCCTGACAGCCCGGATCGGATGGGATGGGATCGGCACAGACTCAAGCTGAAACTCAAACTAAAATTGACTTGACTTTGGCAGTAGCTGTGTGTGTGTGTGGTGTGAGCAACAAACTGACCAGCAACAACAACAACAACAGCAAAAAACTAAGTAAGTATTTACTGACCCAGCCGTGGGAAAGCGTTCACATTCGCGCCCACGTACAACCAGCCAACCAAACCATCTAAATCTATCTAAATTCAGCCAACCAAAAATAACAACCATTGGGTTGGTCAGTCAGTTTGTCTATCCTAGGATGATGATGATGATTAGGAGAGTGTTAAGGCAATGATCTCTTGGGGTCTTGAGATTTCAGTGAAAGCGTTGTTGCATGTACACACACACACACACACATACAGTTTAATTGCTGACTGATGGGGCTGGCGGTACCAATTCAAACGTTTGCCCGACTTTAATTGCTCTGATCCGGATATTGGGGCTGTTGTTAATTGGCATGCGATTTGCTAAACTTGATTTGCATACACACACACACACACACACACATAGATGGGAAATAATAATCATTGCCAAGACAATTATTATTAATATCACAATGATGATGATGATTATCATTGTCATCATGAATTTCCTGGGCCACACATATAAGAGTGAAGGGCTTAAAATAGACGTTAATAAGCCAAAAAAAGAAAAAAAATTCAAGAACTTCAAACTCATTACGCCAACGCCAAAAAAAAAACAAACAATTTAAGGTCAATGGTTTAAAAAAACAAAAAAATGACACCAGAAATCAAATTATAATAATAACAAAATAAAAATTCAGCCTATAAATTTGCCCGCATTAAAAATAAATATTTTAACCATTTGAATTTCAAATGCGAGTGGAGAGTACAGTAAAATAGTAACCCAAAAAAATAAATATATATATATTTATATATTTACTTATATCTGTAAATATTTGGTTAATCAGTGGGTGTATGTATATATGGAGCAACAATAGCAGAAAACCAACCATTTGAGGTGAATTCAACTTGCCAAAAAATAAAAATCCATTAACTATAACAACTGTATTGTTTTGTTAATTTGTTTTTAACCATTTCATACCTCAATACACTCTTTTTGTTATATTTCCCCATTACACTCATTTTAAAAATATATTTAGCCATTAAAAAAAAACAAAACTACTTATAATTTATGATTATACATATTTTTTCTATGCATTTGTTAAATGTTAAAGGTCTACAAAAATCATTTTATTTTTAATAGATTTATCAAAGGTTAAAAACAATTTTAAATTGATTTTGATTAATCTATAAAGGAATTAAATTAAAAAAAAATTAATCTAAACTAAAACTTGTGCCCCTGAATAAATAAGAACTATAATAAAATATAAATTTTGTATTTGTTGAGAAGCCAAATCCAATCAAATAAATAAATATTCCTCGGACTGATTTTTTGCGTGTTTTCTTCTTTAGTTTTTGTAGATTACAAATATTTGCAGTGAAAAATCATAAATCTTTATTAAAAATGAATATTTCTTAAAGAAAATCTTAGTATTTCTTGAAGAATATTTTTATTGTAATATTTAGTTTTAATAATTCCTTAGAATTTTTTTTTTTTTCTTATAGCCGGAGCGAAAAATAATTTTAAAAAAAGTTCTCTTTTTAGTCATTTAATAACTTTTAAGGGCAATAATTTATAAGCTTTTTAAATGAATAAATAAAAACAATGTTTATATGGATTTCATTTTTTAAAGCATTAATTGAAAAATAAAACTGATAATAAAATTCATTTAGTTTTCTTTATAAAATCAGTACTTCATAAAAAGAGAGAATTCCCCCCAAAAAAATAAAAAAGCAAATAAACCTTTAACCATAAATCATTTTGCCCCAAAATTATAAACTCTATAAAAGAAAAAAAAAAAGTTCATTTCTACTAAACATTTGAAAGGCGGCCAAAAAGAAAAGAGAGAGAAAAAAAACTTAAAATTTTTTATTATTATTTTCAAGTTACTTGAAAATGCCCATTGGCCAAATTTAGAGTGTTGAGATGAGTTTGAATTTGTTTTTGCCAGGAGGCGGGTGGAGAGCTCACGTTTTGAATTGGATTTTGATTTTTTTTTTGATTTGAATGAACTCCAGCCAAGTTAAGAGTATCTTCTTTCACTTCTTTCACTGCTGCTTCACCTACAAATCAACTAAACTTGCTTGTATCATAAATCTGTAGTATAACCAGTATGTTGATTTTCACCAAAAAGTAACAATTTAAAAAATGAATTCTTTTTTTTTTTATTTTTGCTCTCCAAAACTCTGAAACTTTAGCCTTCAGTTATTGTGGCTGTTGTTTTTGTCTTGCCATTTTTATATACATTTTTGTCGTTGTTGTTGTTTTTCTGCTCACTTGGCCTTAATTGCGCATGCGCACTTTCAATTCCTTGATGGCAAAAATTAGATTTCCAACCGCACGAATTGTAATAATTTTTAAGTGCGGGCTAGGAAAAAAAAATATAGTAATTTTTATATATAAGCAAAAAAAAAACCCCAAGCGAAACTAAAACGAAAATTGCTATCAAAAGGCTAAATTTGTCCGAGTCTTCTGGACCAGGCAAGTTCATGGCAACAGTTTTAGCTTCATTTGACAACTGAACAGGTTCGTTCGTTGAGCGTTGAGCAGAAAAGTCAAACGGCTCAATAATCGAAGACTTGGCGGTTAAATGAGGACAACACCAGAGCGACAACTTTAATGAGGTCATATCTCTTCTCTCTGTGTGTGTGTCAAAAAACAAAAAAAAAAAAAGA